>JAJOOO010000638.1:0-28930 GCA_029582685.1 Solanum piurae | reverse complement strand
AAAAGTACTTTTAAAAAAAGATTAGTCAAATACAATTTGTGTAATGACCCGAACCGTCGTTGTTTAGGAGAAACAAAAATCCGGAAAAATTTTGGGCCATTGTCCCACCAGAGCGGGCCAGATGCCGCTAGGGCGGCAACGCCAAGGCGGGGTAAGTTGGCGCCATAGCGGGATAGGCGAGACATGATGTAAATAACGCGAAATCCTATTTTCACCTTCTTCCTAAATACCTAAATTAGTCGTAAAACACCCTATAAACCCTCAGAAAGTTGTTCTAAGCTTGGGAAGCAAGGAGAAGGAGATTTCTAGCGTGAGGATGGTGATTTCTTGTAGATTCTTGGCCAAATTCACCGTCATGTCGCCCGGAAACTAGGAAATTATCTGCAATTCCTCTGTGCAGCTGCTTCGCGCCTAGGTAGGCTAGGTTTTATGAATTGAGTAGTTATAAATCTGTGTTCACTGCATATGTAAATCAGCGGTAGAATTATTCGTAGGCCCTCGTGCACCGAACAAAATATGGCTAAATCCTAGGAAGAAGCCTTAGATGATGACCTAGGGTTAGGTATGGCTGAATTAATACTTACACGATATACGTGGATGAGTAGTTTATTGGTGATGGTTGTGATCCTATGATTGTGTGATGCATGTTTGATCTTGCTTCCTTGTAATATGTGCATGTATGTGAACGAAGCCTGTTGATCACACCTAATGTGAATAAGTATGAACGAAGAACTGCATGCTATGAATCACCTCTTGTTGTATGATTGTGATAATATACATTGTGATTGTGATTATGGATCGGTTGCCACGTTCCGACATAACTAACTTGGATCGGTTACCACATTCCGGCATAATTATGGGATCGGTTGTCACATTCCGACATAATCTTTGGATCGGATACCACGTTCCGGTATGTTAACATTTTGAGTTTGGGTTCAATGAGAGGACCAATGATGTGATATACATGTGTACTTGGATAATGTGAATTTGAGCATGGTTCGTGATGCTAATTGATGTTGTATTTCTCGGAGTTGTGTTATGGTTATGAGGTCTTATACTTGATTGATCTTCTATGTTGAGTAGACTGGGTATTTTTATTGATGAAAGGTGAAACGGAGGTGGGGAGTCAGCATCTCAAGAATTGTTAATGTCCAAGTGAGGGAGTCGTGTGTTGTAATGCCAAGTAGTGGGAGTAGTGTATGTGTTGTAAGTGGTTCGGGGAATTTCACCTTGGAAAAAGGGATTGTGTTTGGGGGTTAGGAAGTGTGACGTAATGTACCATGTGGCCATGACTGGGTAATATGTGGAGGAAGTAAGGGTTAACGTGATCGGTTAGTTGGAAGGCTTGTAGTTGTACTTGGGGATTTATCTATGTGTTAGAATGGTTAGGCTATGATCAAGAACCTAGTACATAGGTTGACCAGAAAGATGGTTAGTAGTTAGAGTACTATTGAGATGAAGCTGGTTTTTTCGAGAGAAGGTAAAGGTGGAGAAGCGAGGGGTGTTATGACATGTTTCTAACTAGTTGGTTTCTTATATTATGCGGTGGGCATCGGGTTGACCGATGATGTCTACCAGTACGTGTGTTTTGTACTGATACTACTCTTGCTATGTCTTTTGACATAGTCTGGTTGCAGGATCGGTGATGTTTCATTAGGTGAAGATGAAGAAATTCTCCAGCAACTTCTATCTTTCCTTCTGCATGATGGGAGCTGTGTCTTTTAATTTATTATGTCCAGTTGTATTCTTAGTAGGTCTTGTACCTATTTAGACTAGATCCCTGGGGTGTTAATTACTTTACAAGTCATAACCAAATTGTGTTAAAGGTTCTTATTTATAAAATTCCGTTAGTATATGTTATTTCCGTTTATTTAATTTTTCGCATGTTTTAAACTAATTGGAATATGAGAGTTCTCCTACTTAGGTGGTAGTATGTAGGTGCCCGCATGGCCCGGTGGGTTGGGTCGTGACAATTTGCTTCTTAAAAACATTTTTCAAATGAATTAGTCAAATACAAATTACTTTTTTCAAAAGCACTTTTTTGAAAAGTTATTTTTAAAAAATACTTTAAAAAATAAGCAATTTTTAGAAACAATGTCAAATGGACTCTTAATATAATTTCTTTTTGGTATTTATATTTAATATTTGGAATAATTAACGCAAATTATGCCTTCTCGTTTTATCCTTTTACAAGAAAATGTGACTTTTATGTGTTTTCCTTCATCGAAGTAATCAATTATATTTTTGTCAAATACAAGGTATGTAGTGCATCGAACATTGTAAAATGCATATCTTTATTATTATTTCAAATAATATTGCAAGTGAACTGAAAAAGTGAGATTTTATTTTGATATAAAGTTATCAAATTCTACCATTCTATTTCAGTTTTTCAATTTGAGAATAATATATTTCTACTTCATAGGTTTGTATCTCCCTTTTTTTTTCTTTATACTTCTCTTATTTATGGAGTATAAAAAAAATCGACTTTATATCTTTAACTGAAAAGGAAGAACATTAAAAAGTAATAATAAATTTATCAGGGGGTGGCAGGAGGGGGTGGGGGTGGGTAGGTTAAGACCTAGTATTAAAGTTTGGCTATAGACCATCAAATTTGTTCAGTCGCTCTTTGGGGAGTCTCACGCAGGATTACTCTTTAATTTTTTGTTTTTGGTTTATAGGCAAGATAAATGGCAGTTATTCTTATAACATTATCCTATTTCAAATAGTTTAAGGATAATATTGATATTCTTTTATCTGTTCTTAAATAACTGTTAGTAAAAGGGTATTTTTGAGGTACTTAACTAATGTGGATTTTGATCTAGTTGATGCTGGTGATTTGAGCATTTTAATATTGTTATTATGGTGGCTCATCCTTAAGTGTACTTTAATGTTATGACTGAAATAATTAGGTGTCATACGTAACTAGCAACACAAACCTCGAAAGACCATGACTAAGAAGACAAACAAGAAATATACCAAAAGTCACAAATAATTAATGTGGTTCGGTCAATCGACATATATCCACAAAGGAGATGAAAATTTCATTATATAAATATAAGAGTACAAAATATCGAGAGAAATAACCTCACACAATTCACTCAGAATAAAAAGAGGTGCACACAAGTGTTAACATAACACTTGCTCACAAATTCTTTCCCTGCAAAAAACTCTCAAAGCCCCTAAGACTACACTGTGATCTGTGAATGTTGCTATGCAGAATGAATGAACCTCTGTTTATAAAGTCATAAACCTTTTCCTACAAGAAAATGACTAGCCGTATATGAAAACTTTTTTGTTTTCCTTTCAGAAAAAAGAAATTCATTTATGAAAAGAAACTCAGGGCAATTAATACCCAACACTTAATGGTACATAATTGTTCATTTGTTGCATTTTCACGTGAGTTTTATTTTGGGTCAATTACTCACATTGAAGTGACGTTAATGTGGAGCATTTGGTTTGTCCCTTGATGACATTATATGCCCCATTACTCTTATTAATTGTGGTAGAATGTGGTCATTGATTGTGAGTAAGTTTTGTAATCTCTTGCACATGATTTTTCTCATTATTCTATCTAATTGTTCTTGTAACTTATGTAACCTTTGGATCATTCATTTACTCAATTTACCACCCATAGTCTTCCTAGTCATTGCAAGGAAGAATTTTTCACTTATAAGTCTATAAATAGTTGTTGCTTCCAAATGCACACGTAAGTGTATATGGTCGCGCAAGTAATATAGTGACACTAAAAGAGCCTGATTATCGAACTCGAAAGATTTGTCGATTAATATTTTTACTAAATTATAATGGTCTAATTATTTATTCAAGGGTGTCAAAAGAGTTTGATTTTTATTTGTAAATAAAAGAAGTATAACTTACATAAATCATGTAGTGCAAGGAGTAAATTACATCATATCCCTACTCTTTTTTTAATTACAATAATCCCTTAATTTTTATAGAATCTGGATACATAAATCATTATCCGGATACATTAATGTTGATACATTATGCATCATGTTGTTTCGCTGAAAAAGGAAAAAAAATAGAAAATTCAATTAAAATCCCATAAATTACGCTTACACGTTTCTTCTTACTGTCAATCAATCAAACACAAATCCTAACAGAACCAACAAATTCAAAAAATCAAATTTCTCCTCCCTATTCATGTTCTCTCTATTCATCGAAGAACCATTCAAATTAGATTCAAATTTGCCAAAATAATGATAAGATACATAATGAATAGTTGTTGGGATAAACAATTTCTTTTGTGAGTCTCAAATCTATTATTGCAGGAGATCGATGAGATGAGGAAATTCAACAAAACCACTCTTAATATCCTTAATAGCAACATTCTTAACATTGAACCCAACATTGTAACCAGGGAGTGCCTTCTGGAGAGCTTTGTGGTGCATCTCTACAAACTTGACTTCAGTTGTCAAACTAGTAGGGCCAAAAGTCACAACCATACCAGGTTTGATCGTGTAACACCTCTCTATTTAAAAGAACAAGAATTAGAAAGAAACCGTTTTTGGAAATAATAAAATTTGGAAAGTTTGACAAAGTTAAGCTAAGTTTGAGTTTTGGGTCAACTTCAAACGACTATAACTCCTAACTCAGAATGATTTAGGTGTGATACAAGATACCGTAGGAAATATATTTGAATTATCTTTCCAACGCAATCGCGTTTTCTCATTTTCGAGTTCATATGAGGGAGATATGCCCATTTGAAGTCGAGCTTTCTAGATAAGGAAAGTCAAAACGGGATTTTAAAAGGGTATTTTAGTCTTTTCCATACCCAATTGGTTTAATTCATATTTAGTGAATTAATTAGGGTCTAAACTGATTGGGTTCAGTTTACACAATTGCAAAATCACGCTAGGGTTTTAGAGAAAAGAACTCAAGAGGAGAAAGGATAAGAAAAGGTCTAGATTCGTCAATTTCTTGAGGAATTAATTGTGGAATTCGCCAAGGATTCGATCCTATGAGGTATGTGAGTTCACATAGCGTTGGGTTCGTTCACCCACGCGCCAAACATGTTTATTTCAGTATGATTTTCGTCCTAAAAGATTGAGAATTTGATGTTCTTAAGTTGTGTTGTTGAATTACTTTCGTTCTTGAATTTGGTGATGAGATTGAGGAGTTCTTGAGAGTTTAATGTCGATTGTTAGAGTTGTTTTGATTTAGATTCTAGTGTATATGTTTTGGGTATCTGGATCTAAAGAGAAATTGAAAAAAAGATTCGAATTTAATCGATTCAAGATCAGAAAACGAGTTGAAAAGTTCGTCAGGAACACCTGGGGCAAAGCTGGCGCGGCGCGCCCCTGATGCGCCAGGGACACTGGGGTGGCACACCAGCAATGCACCAGAAATGAGCCCCAGTAACTTAGGGGCTAGCTCCCCGCGCTAGGAACGCGTCCGGATCGTCTGTCTCTACCCATTTTTCGTCGTTTAGCCCGTCTAAGTCCTTCTAAAGTGTACTAACACTTCCTATTGATTCTAACTACTCTAAATGACTTCTAAACATCTAGAAAAAATCTGTAAACATGAATCATAACGTTGAATCCATAAATTCAAATTCAAGGGAAGCTAAGAGCCAAGTCTAGAGAGTTCCTAGAGTCATTTTCAAAAGTCTTTTGCAATTGCTTTAAACTTGTTTTAAGACTTGAGTTTTCAGTTGAGTAAAGAGAAAAAAGTGAAGTTCATTTCTTCAAAAAGAGTATATGGGGACTATGTATTCCCAAAGGGTAAATATTTTCACATTTAAACAAGAAAGTAAACACCGATTTCCAACAGAGCCTTTGAGCCAATTTTTCAATAAAGAGTAAATGCTTTCACAATTAAGCAAGAGAGGAAACTTTGATTTCCAAGAGAGCCTTTGAGCTAAGTTTTTGAGCAATAATCTCAAATCACAGAAAGAAGTTATGTTTTTAAACATATGAGCTAGTAATATTTTGGGAGTAGTATTGAGCACCGATATGGGAGAGAGTTTAGACAACTCACAGCCCCCATAAACCATGTAGCCATCATGGGTAGAAAAGGATCATACTTTTTAGATGATTCCTTAATGCTTTTTAGAATAGACTAGTGGATCCACTTAGTGGTTAGGTTCTATGCCCTTAGCAAGGTATAGGACGACCCTGGCAGCGTGAGACAAAATGTTGTATCATCATATAGCTCTAAAGTGATGGTTGTCGGTTAGAGAAACTCCCGTAGAAGTATTTTTAATTCTTATATACACAGAGTTAATTGTATTTTTATATACATCCAGAGTTTATATTGTATTTTTGCATACAGACAGAGTTACTATTGTATTTCTAAATATACAGAGTTGTTATCCATGTTTTAAAAGCTTTTCTTTATAATGCATTTACATTATTGCTTTATATTGAAATGAGTTAAGTTGAGTTAAGTTGAGCCCAGGTATGTTCTTTCAGTTCCTTTCAAGCTTATGTCTTGTTTTAGAATTCCCCTTGCATGCTTGTATATTTAATGTACTGACGCCATTTGGCCTGCATCATTGTTATGATGCAGATACAGGTAACTAGGATCAACATCCAGCGCTTTGTTGATTCTAGTTGAGCTTCAGAGTTGTTGGTGAGCCTCCTTGCTTCCGGAGGACCCCTTTTTTTTACTTTGTTAGTTAGTTCATTAGGATGTCATGGATCTTGTCCTGACGTCCATCTCAATTGTTAGAGGCTTCAGAGACAGTTAGTTAGTTCATTATCATTAATTTTATTGCCTTATGTTGAATCTTGTGTTTCCATCTTGGCTAGTTGAATGTTCTTTTAAGACATTCTAAGTTATTTCATTTGTTATCTTTTGAGACTATTTTCCTGTTATTTAAGTCTTCCGCTAAGATTTAAGTCACGCTAAGGTTTCGCTTAGGGCCAACAATGGTTCGAGTTTTAGTCCCTCCTAGGGTGTAGGCTCGGGGCGTGACAAACTTGGTATCAGAGCATATAGTTCAAGAGTCCTAGGTAGTCTATGAAGCCGTGTCTTTAGAGTCCTAGTTATCGGTGTGAAGCGCGTCACATCTATAATTAGGGGGCTACAACATTTAGGAATTTTCTCACTTCTTTAATACTCTTTTCGTGTGATAGAGTTCATCTCTATAAAGTATCTTTCTAGCTCGTGCTTGTGCGTGTCTTTCAGTTGATCATGCCTCCACGAAGAGTTGTCCAAGTTCGTCCCGCCAGGAGAAATGTTTAACCATAGGAACAAGGGGTACCTAATGCACCTGAAGTGCAACCCCAATGAGAGATCACTAATGCAGAGTTTCAATAAGCTATCTGGATGTTGAGTCAAGTTGTGACAAATCAAGTTGGACAGAGAGAGAATCGACAGGATGTGGCTGATACTTCAAGGATCCGTGAGTTCTTAAGGATGAAAAACTCCAAGCTTCACTGGTTCAAGTGTCACTGAGGATCCAAAAAACTTTGTTGAAGAGCTTCAGAAGGTTTTTGAGATTATGCATGTTGCCGATGTTGAGAGGGTGGAACTAGCTGCATACCAAATGAAAGGTGTCGCTAGAATCTGGTTTGATCAATGGAAGAATAATCGAGTTGATGGTGTACCACTTATGAGTTGGGCTTTGTTTGAAGAGGCCTTCTTGAGGCGTTTCTTTCCCCGGGTACTAAGAGAAGCAAAGGTATGAGAGTTCCTCACTCTTAAGTAGGATTCTTTGAGTGTTCTTGAGTATAGTTTGAAGTTCACCCAACTTTCCCGATATGCTCCGGAGATGGTTGCTGACATGAGAAGCAGGATGAGTTTGTTCGTTATTGGGTTGTCTCGTCTGTCAAGTAAGGAAGGCAGGGCAGCTATGCTGATAGGAGATATGGACATAGCAAGGATGATGATCCATGTATAACAGGTTGAGGAAGAGAAGCTGAAGATAGGGAGGAGTTTCGAAACAGGAGAGCAAAGGCAGGAAATGAGTCTGGGCAGCAGAAAAGTAACGCCAACCAGGTTTCCTTCCAACAGAAACAAAAAGGACTTGCTCCATCATCTGCTAGTGCACCTGCACCAAGGAACAAAGGTGAGTACAATAGTCAGAATTCACAGAATTTCAAAGCTAGACTTGCCCATTCTCAAGGTAGTATAGCACAAGGGGGTGGTAAGCCTCCTGCATGTGCGAAGTGTGGTAGAAGCCACTCAGGGGTGTGTCGTGATGGCTCCACTGGTTGCTTCAAGTGCGGTCAGAACAATCATTTTATGAGACAGTGTCCTAAGAACAAGCAGGGTAATGGTAATGGGGGCAATAGAGCCCAGTTTTCTTCAGTTGCTCCACCATACAGAGCTGTATCTAGAGGAGCTACTTCAGGGGCAGGCGGAGGAGGATATCGTCTTTATGCTATTACTAGTCGTCAAGAGCAAGAGGATTCGCCAGATGTTGTCACTGGTATGATCCAAGTTTTTAACTTTGATATTTATGTTTTGCTAGATCCAGGAGCGAGTTTATACTTTGTAGCCCCTTATGTTGCGATGAATTTTGATGTTCTTCCTGAGAACCTTATTGAGACCTTCAGTGTTTCTACACCTGTTGGTGAGTCTATTCAAGCAGAGATAGTCTATCGTGATTGTACCATTTTCGTCAATCACAAGAGCACCATGGCTGATTTAGTTGAGTTAGACATGGTAGATTTTGATGTCATTCTAGGTATGGACTGACTTCATGCCTATTATGCCTCAGTTGATTGTAGAACTCGAGTTGTTAAGTTCGAGTTTTCTAATGAGACAAGTATAGAGTGGAAGATTAGTTCAGCACGGCCTAACGGTCATTTCAATTCGTACCTAAAGGCGAGAAAGTTAGTTTCCAAGGGGTGTGTCTATCACTTAGTCCGATTTAATGACTCTAGTGTTGAGATACCTCATATTCAGTCAGTTCCAGTACTAAAAGAGTTTCCAGAAGTATTTCCAGATGATCTTACCAGAGTCCCTCCTGAGAGAGAAATAGACTTTGGTATAGATATTTGCTCGAATAACTCTATCAAAGACACTTAATCCAGTTCTAAGAGTCAACGATCGTTAGTCAGTATATAACCCAATTAAATGAGTTGGGGTCAAATCCCACAGGGAGTGGTACATATTTAAGATTTAATAGAAAAGTATGAATGTGCTCAAGTCAATCATAGGAATACACATTTACGATTAAAAACATAATTCAAGTTAAGGTGTGACACGAATGTCAAATAAGGGGGTTTTGGTTTTGACTATCAGCTACAACAACAACAAATAATACGAGAATGACAATAATGAGACGGGTTTTAGGGATGTGATTGGATTATAGGCTAAGGTAGACAAATGGGTGATTGTAATTGTTAGTAAATAGCTGTAAATTAGTGAATAAGCTAGACTTTAGAGGGGATAAACTTTCTCTCGAACAATTTACCCCAAATCAAGTTGATTTCTCTCGAACACCAACAAGCATGCAAAGAAGAACAACCTACGCTTTTGTCTATTCACTCTCTCGAGCTAAATGTGTGGAAAAGGGTTTAGGATTAACTCTCTCGAGTTGAACCCATGACAACCCAATACCCACAGACCATCAATTCAGTAATCTTGGTTTTAAAACCTCTCTCTCTAGCAAGCCAAAATAAGAGAAGGTAGAACTGCATTTGCAACTACAATTCTTTAAATTAAACCACAATTACTGATTGCAATCACTTCTAAACAATATTTAAACTAAGAATTAGCAATACCCATACACTAAATCAGCCCATAATCACACCCCAAAAGTTGAGGTTTTAGCTAGACATCATAAAAAGATAGAAATTGTTACCAAATTGTGTTTCCATCAATTGGGTAAGATTAATTTCGTCTTTACAAAGGTCCAAATTGACGAATCTCAAAGACCCACTTCCAATTTCTCAAATATGGAAAACTTCAATTCTTCAAAGCTAAGGGGAAAATGTCTCCAAAATTCAGAGTTCAAACTCAAAAATGACTCTAATGAATGTTTAGAATAAAATTTGATTCTAAACATAATGTTTAGAAAATGTAGTTATAGTCGCCAAAAATATGCTGTGAAGGGTCATTCGGCGCAGTAAGTTGGGCTCATCGATCAACTCGGCGATCCGCCCTTTGGTCAGTTCTATCGCCTTTTTGCTTTGGCCTTAAGCATCCTTAAGTTCTGTAACTTTGGGCGATCCAACACTGCATCGCGGAACCACTTGTAGATCTGCCGACTGCTTCTTTCTCTCGACAACTTGATTTTCTCCTTCAGGGCTTGGCACACTGGAACTTTAGGTGAGGTATTGGCCATTCGATGACTCACCAAATGGACTTGGCGACCACCAGGTTCTCTTTTCTTCCTTCTTTCAGCTCGATTCGTTCCTTTTTGCAAGTTAGTGTCCATGCTTTGTTCCTCAATCCAAATACCTGGAAATCAAGGGTTTTACATCAGTTATTGGCACAAAATAAGCATTTTAGGACATTAAAACTATCCAAATAAAGCCCTTAATGAGTCCAAATCTTGGACTCATCAACACTCCCAACTTAAACTTTTGCTTGTCCTTAAGTAAAAATCAAGTTTAGTAGTTCAAAAAGGATGCCTCAAACAGTGCTACACAAGACTCAATCATGAATGCACACAACAAGACTCAATTTACTCATGCAAGGATCAATTGTACACTCAAAGATTCAAGTTGTGACTCACTATTATCAAAGATTGTCAAGTTCACAATATTTGCTTCAAATGCAAGTTCAAGCTCAGCAAAGGTACTCAGATGCCCTCACACAATGAATGATTCCATATTCACACAATGGTTCAACAATTTATAGCTCCGAAATCACAACAACTCTCACACTCACAAAGATGAACACATGCATGACTTCACCCATAGGCTTGCCCTGATTTTCCAATCAATCTTCGTTTCAGCTCACTCAAGATCAAAAAGGTCTTTTCAATACTTGTAACGGGGCTGAGTGTAAGGGTATGGTCATTTAGGCTCAGTGGCTGATATCCCCATGAAATGTGGTGTGAACAACACTTCCTTTTATTTTCTTCTTCATTCTCATTCATGCTCAAATTTTACCACATTATTATTTTTCCATGACACTTTGGACATCCCATTTCTTTTTGCAACTTTATTTCAGAACTTTTTCATTCTTTTTCTTTTTCCTTCTTTTTTTCTTTTCTCGTTTTTTTGTATGGAGGGTTCCATCTTTTTCTAACCCATGGGTAGAGGGGAATTCCTTCACATTTATTGATTTACCTTCTCTTTTCACCACACCCCCAACTTAGGCCTTGGCCTAAGTTGACTATTCAAACAAACCACATCTCACGAGGATTAAGGGTGAAGGGATAAAGAAAGGTCACAATTTCATCAAGTTTCTTCCAAGAAAAGGATAAGGCTCAAAGGGTGTTCAAGCAAATATCACACACTCACAAGGTAGGCCACAAAAGAGGTATAATGTCAAATTGTTTCACTCTTTAAAATTATTTCCTAAGTTCATTTCAAGAGCTCACAACACTTGGTCAATCGGACCAACGGGATAAATTCTAAGTGTCATCACACATGGTTCACGGTAAGCTCATCACACAAGGAATTGACACCAATGTCAAACAAGACTCCACACTTTCGCTAATGTGCAATGTTCATCACAAGAGACTCAATTTGACAATCGGTTAGTCACAACGAGATGCAAAGAGTTCACATATTACCTATGCAACTTCATTTGGCCTCATCGTAGCCGCACATTCATGTTCGTTCGATTGAAAGCACTATTTAAGTCATCGGTATTGATCATAACCGACACTCAAATTTGCACAAAAACAGCCACATTCAAACACAATAAAAAAGGGTGGAATTTTTTTCCGGAAGGGTCCAAAAATTATTTACATTCAAAACAAGGAGCCACAAGCTCAAACATCCACAAAAACAGTGTCAAAACACAATATATATATATATATATAATATTATCAACACAAGAGGTAGGTATGGAAATACCTCACCCCACCACAAACAAAAAGCAATTTGTCCTCAAATGCAATAAAACATCCAAAAGACAATAAAAATGACAGAGAGGGAGGTAAAGAGGGATCCTGTCTACACAGTCGCTCTATTTGTCGAGGCATCAGTGCCCGGTGCAAAGCTCTGATCTTGGGCATTAGTTCTAGGAGTCACATCAGCAGCACTCGATCCACTAGGGTCAGCCAAGGGTGTGTCTGCCAAAGAAGTTTGCACAATTGCATCTGTCATGGCCTCCTCAGTCTCTGTAAGGCCCTCGTAAGAGACCTCCTCAGCAACCCCAAGCATCTGCTCATCCATCTCAGAATCGGCTACCTCTTCAGCTCAAACATCATTTCCGGTGGTAACCGAAGGCATATCTGGCTCGACTGGCACATCTGGGATCTCCACCATACCAAAAATCATAGACATGTTGGTGGACTTCAACTGGTCCACATATCTCCTCAGCGCAACAATAGTGGCCTTTAGGGCCGTCACCTCCTCAGTAGCCCTTTGGCCACACTCGCACACTGCTATCCTTGCCAGAAGGGCAGCAATATCCACACTCAAGGGTGTCATAACATTAGCAAGGGCCATCTCAATCATTCCAGGAATGGAGGCCTCAATTATGGCGGCACGTCGATCAGTAGAATGGGCTAGATACCCCATCCGTAGCAATGCAGCCTGGGTGAGTGGAAATCGGGTAGCAGCAGCAGGAGCAGTACCAGATCTGGGAGACAAGGGAGCAGTAGAGGTACTAGGCGTAACAGAAGGGGCAACACTAGATGTACCTGAAGGCCCAGGGGCAGGAGTAGGCAATACTGCCTCTGCAGGTAGTGTCTGAACATCAATAATCGGGGATGCGTCCACCGGTGCTGCCTTCTTCTTCTTTGCCTCATCCTTCAAATACTCTGCCTCAATCCTCTAGATGTTAGTAGAAGATATGGGAATCACCTCCACATCCTTATTTTCATCTCTAGGCACCCAAAATCGTCTGCACAACTCGGTGATCAACACCGAAAAGGGAAGGGAAGTTTAGCACTGCTTGGCCCTCATAAGCATCTTTATTGCAATAATCATCCACAGGTTCAGCCGTGTCCCATTAATGATGCACCCAAGACAGGCTGCTTTGGCGTGGTGGAGAATTGACTCATTCTGGGATGGAATGATGGTATTGCTGATGAAGCCAAACCAATACCTCACTGCTACATTGAGGTCCTTCTTTTTAATGGCTGTTTTAACCTCAAGACACTTGGGAGTACCATTTGATATCAGATGAGCCAGTCATTTCTTTATGTTTTCCAGTGTCTTTGTCCTGATCTTGTAATGACAGTCATCCTCAAGTCTCGTTGTATATTCTAAGACTGTATTGATGGCAGCATAATCACACTGCACCTTTTTACCCCTAACAACCACATAGTCAACTGGCTTGAATTTGGCAATCAGATTCTTCCCCTGTGGTATCAGGCACTGTAAGCACTGTAGAATTATTTGACCCAACTTGGAATGTACAGTCCATGGGGCTTAGTGAATAGATGGAATTTGTGTGCCCTCAGGCAGCTTATGGTCTCAGGATACATGTCAATGACACAATCAGTAGACAACCTCTTCTTCTCTATGATGGTCCTCAATCCCTCAGTCTTAAGCCTGTTCATAAATCGGAAAGGAGGATCCTGTACCGGTGGTGCTAGGACCATAGCCTGTGCGGGAGCAAGAAGAGTAGTGGTGGCCTGGGGATTCCTGATCCTAGATGGATCATTTATCCCTTTAGATCGCAGCTCCACTTTCTGGGCTGCTACTAGCTCATCATCCTCAAGCTTAGAAGTGGTAGCCTGAGGATCCTGGTGCTCACTCTCAGAAGTGGTGAGGTGAGTGGCATAGATGCGGTCACTATTGGAGTTGACCTCCGGTGACGCAAGTGCAGGTGCCTTGCCCTTTCCTTTTCCCTTCCCACCAGTTGTGGAAAGTTTGGTAGCCTTACCCTTGGATGCAGCTGCATCCTCATTGATTTTTATTACCTTGGCCCTCTTATGGGGTAACATGTCTCTACCAGCTACTTTAAGTTTAGCCATATCTGCAATCACATTGTAGAAAGTGAGAAACAGTTCAAGAAAATATGCAGAAAAATTTGTTGCAGACAAGCTCGGTGAATCACTTTGGCAAGCTAGATCGGGCTCGTCAAAAGGATTGGATCAAAATTTCCCAGAAAAATTGGCATGTCGGTGATGGGATGGGCCTTTCGGTGAATCATCGACAGCATTCAGTGAGCAAGGACTATCCCGCCGAAAGTTACAGTGCATTTTAGGGGTTACAGGAGCAGAAAGGGCGATCAAGAAGGACTTTTGGCGAGTCGTCATGTGCACTTGGCGAACTCAGGCTTCTCGCAAAAAGTTACAGACCCCAAACTCAATTAAGCATGAAATTAAAGGCGATCAAGGGGGATTCGGTGAATCGATGAGTGGTTCGGTGAGCTCAACCCAGCTCGCCAAACGACCCAACATGCCTACTCTCAACCCCGTCTTCCAAATTCAGCCCCGCAGACTCTGAAAACAAAATCAAAACATGGACTTATTCAATTAAACTTAGACTCATTACATTCATGCCCCCGGGATACTCAGGCTTCTCCCGGTTTGGCCAAATTTGACCATTTGACGACTTTTGCCCTTAAGAATGACGTTAATCGCTCCATCATTGGGCAAATTACGTGATTTGGCATACATGCGGGTTACTTAGACTTCACCCGACTAGACCCAACAACATTTTAGCACAACCCAATAATTTTAATCAATTTTGAGGCACAGAATATCATAAAATCAACAATATATGCATTATAGGCACGATATTCAAATTAAAACAGGCATACAAGCACACAAGCACCAAAAATAATGAACTCAGAGAGGCCCAAGACGCATCACTAAGATGAGATCAATTGCAAATGAGTAAAATCGCAAAAACGAATTTGGAGTTTGGAAAACCAACCTTTTATGTCGATTAAAGAGTTTGAAAAGCTAGGCGGCAAAGAATCCAACTCCGAACACACAATCGATGACTAATGCGTGATGAAAACACAATAACAACATGAAAATAAAGTGCAGATGTGAGTTTGGCAAGTTGAAAAGTGAGGGAAAGTAAGAGATTTTGAACTTTTGGACTTTTGGCCTTTAAAACCGTCCAGTTCTCACCCATTTGGTGACATTAGTCTTGCTCTCCAACCCACTCGGCGACACGCCCAATAGGTACTTACCTCACCGAGTTTTACAGGGCCTCCAGTTAATGTGGGAGTCTAAACGGCAGACAGAGTCGCAATCGCTGACCCGTTCGGTGACACACTGATTTGCTCCTGGGCCCGCTGAGTTTTACAGACACTAATTTCAAAATTCCTTGAGTCCAACGGTGGTCCAAGTCGGGCTCGCCGACCTCTTCGGTGAGTCACCGACTGGACTTTATGCTCGCCAATCTTCACCTTTCAAACACATTCCACACTTTAACCTGCATAATCAACACACCATTATTTCAAAATCAAAAAGAAAGAAAATAAAAACTTGGGTTGCCTCCCAAGCAGGGCTTTAATTAACGTCGTGGCACGACGCAAGTCCTCACTCAAACTTCATTCTTGGGATTGACCATAGTGTCACTAGGCAATCCCCCTTGTTGTCTCGGGTTTAAATGAGACGAGATATGACCCATTTGGGTCTCCAACTGTTTGATCGAGACGGAATGAGAGGTAACCGTCTGGCTAAGGGTCGACACATCTTCCTTCATCTCTTTCAAAATCTTGTCCGACCCCTCAACCTTGTTGAGAATACGAGACAACATATCCTCAAACCGACCACCCTCAAAATCCTTTGGCTTTGGGCGTTCGTGGGGAGGAACATATCTATCTTTCTCCTCGTCTCTCTCTTTCCAAGTGGGGTTACGATCCCTCCACTCTCTATCACGATCCTTACAACCTTCATCCCTATTCCAACATTAGTTACCACCCTGCCTCAGATAGGTTGAACGATAACCACCTCATTGGTTGGCTAGGAAGTTCACCTCTTCGTTGTACAAAGCCTCAAACTTGGACTCATTAGGATTAACACACCCGACACCCACGATATTGACACTTCGAGCACCATCTCCCATGACATTTTTGGAAAAAATGTCAAGTTCTATCATGATCTTAGCCATGTTCTGGTCCCTCTCTTGATCAATTTAAATGTGAGAGGGGAGACCTGATCTTCGCGGGTGTACCGAGCCCTATTAATTGTGGTCATACCATCCAAAAGTTGGGCTTCTATAACATAAGGTTGTTGCATCAAACCTCCCAGAGAAAGTTGGTCAGCTACACCCTTGTTCACCGAATTAAGGCTTCGGTAAAAATACTGCAGCAAAACATTATCGGGCAAACCATGAGTTGGGCATTGCAACTCCAACTTCTTGAATCGTAGCCAAGTCTCATGAATTGGCTCACCCTCCAAACGCTTGAAGCTTTGGATGTTATTCCAAAATGTCATCATCTTCAAAGTAGGGAAAAATTGCCCTTAAAATGCGGTGACAAGCTCCTCCCACGAAGTGATTGATTCTCTTGGCAATTCATCCACCCATTTACATGATTCTCCCATTAAAGAGAATGGGAACAACCTCAACCGGACCGGCTCTTGGGATATAATCTTAAAGGAGAAAGGGCTGCAAACATCAACAAAATTTCTTATGTGCTCATGGGGATCCTCATGAGCTAATCCACCAAACAACCCTTTCAATTGCAAGAGCTGCAACATGGTACTTGTAATATGGAACACAACCTTCCCATCCATCAAAGGCAAGCGAATGGCACCAATTCCACCCATTAGATGAGGGTCATTAGCATTAGGCTCATTGACATCGTTGAGGTCTGATGTAATCTTGGTGGCCCACTTGGCTACCATTGCTTCCGTTCACACTCATACTCTCTGTTTCAAAACACAAACAAACAAACCAAAACTAAAAGTAAGTAGATTCAACTATATATAACAAAATCAAAATTCAACTTTACTAAAGAATCTTAATGAACACCACTCCCCGGCAGCGACGCCATTTTGCTCGGATAAAGCTATCAAAAACATGTAATCCAGTTCTAAGAGTCAACGATCGTTAGTCAGTATATAACCCAACTGAATAAGTTGGGGTCGAATCCCACAAGGAATGGTACATGTTTAAGATTCAATAGGAAAGTATGAATATGCTCAAGTCAATCATTGGAATAGACATTTATGATTAAAAACATAATTCAAGTTAAGGGGTGACGCCAATGTCAAATAAGGGGGTTTTGGTTTTAACTATCAGATACAACAACAATAAATAATACGAGAATGACAATAATGAGACGGGTTCTTAGGATGTGATTCGATTATAGGCTAAGGTAGATAAATGGGTGATTGTAACTGTTAGTAAATAGCTGTAAATTAGTTAATAAGCTAGACTTTAGAGGGGATAAAATTTCTCTCGAACAATTTACCCCGAATAAAGTTGGTTTCTCTCGAACACCAATAAGCATGCAAATAAGAACAACCTACACTTTAGTCCATTCACTCTCTCAAGCTGAATGTGTGGAAAAGGGTTTAGGAATCACTCTCTCGAGTTGAACCCATGACAACCCAATACCCACAGACCATCAATTCAATAATCTTGGTTTTAAAATCTCTCTCTCGAGCAAGCCAAAAACACGAAGGTAGAACTGTATTTGCAACTACAATTCTTTAAATTTAACCACAATTACTTATTCAAATCACTTCTAAAAAGTATTTAAACTAACAATTAGCAATACACATAAACTAAATCAGCCCACAATCACATAATAACACCCCAAGAATTAGGGTTTTAGATAAACATCATAAAAAGATAGAAATCATTACCAAATTGTGTTTCCATCAACTGGGTAAAATTAATTTCGTCTTTACAAAGGTCCAAAATTGAAGAATCTCAAAGACCCACTTCCAATTTCTTAAAAATGGAAACCTTCAATTATTCAAAGCTAAGGGAAATATGTCTCCAAAACTTAGAGTTCAAACTCAAAAATTACTCTAATGAATATTCAGAATAAAATTTGATACTAAATATAATGTTAATTGCCAAATATATCCTTCGAAGGGCCATTCGATGCAGTAAGTCGGGCTGACCGATCAACTCGGTGATCCACCTTTTGGTCAGCTCTATTGCCTTTTTTCTTTGGCCTTCAACATCCTCAAGTTCTATAACTTTAGGCGATCCAACACTGCATCGCGGAATAACTCGATGATCCATCGACTACTCATTTCTCTTGCCAACTTGATTTTCTCCTTCAGGGCTTGGCACATTGGAACTTTAGGCGAGGTATTGGCCATTCGGCGACTCGCCCAATGGACTTGGCGATCACTAGGTTCTCTTTCTTCCTTCTTTCAGCTCGCTTCGTTCCTTTTTGCAAGTTAGTGTCAATGCTTTATTCCTCAATCTAAATACCTAGAAATCAAGGGTTTTACATCAGTTATTGGCACAAAATAAGCATTTGAGGACACTAAACCTATCCAAATAAAGCCTAAATGAGTTCAAATCTCAGACTCATCAATATTCTTCCCGATACTCATCCTATATCTATTCCGCCATATAGGATGGCACCAACAGATTTGAAAGAGTTAAAAGAGCAGTTGAAAGATCTCATTGAAAATGGTTTTATTTGACCAAGTGTCTCACCTTGGGGCGCTCCGGTTTTATTTGTGAGAAAGAAGGATAGTTCTCTTAGAATATGTATAGATTACCATCAGTTGAACAAGGCTACTATCAAAAATAAGTATTCTCTTCCGAGAATTGATGATCTCTTTGATCAACTTCAGGGTGCCACTTATTTTTCAAAAATAGACCTCAGATCAGGCAACCAACAATTAAGAGTAAGGGAATATGATATTCCAAAGACAATATTCAGGACCCGTTATGGTCATTATGAACTCCTTTGGTTTGGCCAATACGCCTGCAATGTTCATGAACCTTATGAATAGAGTATTCAAGCTTTATTTAGATATATTTGTTATCGTATTCATTGATGACATACTAATCTATTCGAGGAATGATGAAGGCCATGCTAGTCATCTTAGAGTAGTTCTCCAAACTCTAAAGGATAGAGAGTATGCTAAATTCTCTAAGTGTGAGTTTTTGTTTGAGTTTGTGGCATTGTTAGGTCACATTTTTTTCGGTGAGGGAATTAGAGTTGATACTCAGAAAATAAAGGCAGTGTAGAATTGGCCTAGACCCACATCTACAACTGATATTAGGAGTTTCTTGGGGTTGGTTGGATATTATAGAAGGTCCGTCGATGGGGTTCTCATCTATTGCATATCCATTGACTAAGTTGACTCAGAAAATAGTGAAGTTTCAATGGTCTGAAGCTTGTGAGAAAAGCTTTAAGAAATTGAAAAAGAGGTTGAATACTACCCAGTATTGACCTTACCAGAAAGTACACAAGGTTTTATTGTATATTGTGATGCGTCCCGAGTTGGACTGGTTGTGTGTTAATGCAGAATGGTAAAGTTATAGCTTATATGCCTCCAGATAATTGAAAGTTTACGAGAAGAATTACCCAACCCATGATCTAGAGTTGGCTGTCGTAGTATTTGCTTTGAAAATATGGCATCACTACCTTTATGGTGTTCATGTGGATGTGTTCACCAATCACAAGATCATTCAGTATGTGTTTAGTCAGAAAGAGTTTAATCTCAGACAACGAAGGTGGTTAGAGTTACTCAAGGATTATGACATGAGTATTCTTTATCACCCAGGTAAGGTTAATGTTGTTGTTGATGCCTTGAGTAGATTATCTATGGGTAGTACCACCCATTTTGAGGAAAATAAGAAAGAGTTAGCAAAATATATGCATAAACTTGCATGATTAGGAGTTCGACTAATGGATTCCACAGAAGGAGGAGTAGTGGTGATGAATGGGGCCGAATAATCATTAGTGTCAGAAGTGAAAGAGAAACAAGACCAAGATCCTATTTTGCTTGAACTGAAGGCAAATGTTCATAAGCAAAAAGTAATGGCTTTTGAACAAAAGAAAGATGGTGTATTGAGGTATCAAGGTAGGTTGTGTGTACCAAGAGTGGATGAACTCCAAGAGAGGATCATGGAGGTAGCACATAACTCCATATATTCTATCCATCCAGATTCCACAAAGATGTATCGTGACTTGAGAGAAGTATATTGGTAGAATAGTATGAAGAAAAGTATTGTTGAGTTCGTTGCTAAATGCCCGAATTGTCAACAAGTTAAAGTAGAGCACCAAAGGCCCGGTGGTATGGATCATAATATAGAACTTCCGGAATGGAATTGGGAGATGATCAATATGGATTTCATCACAGGTTTACCAAGTTCTCGCAGGCAACATGATTCTATTTGGGTGATTGTTGATAGAATGACTAAATCAGCCCACTTTTTACCGGTGAAGACTAGCCATTCAGCAGAAGATTATGCTAAGTTGTATATTCAAGAGGTAATCAGACTTTATGGGGTTCCGGTATCGATTATTTTTGTTAGAGGCGCATAATTTACTGCACAGTTTTGGAAGTCATTCCAAAAAGGCTTGGGTTCAAAGGT
This sequence comes from Solanum piurae, assembly GCA_029582685.1. NCBI lineage: Eukaryota > Viridiplantae > Streptophyta > Magnoliopsida > Solanales > Solanaceae > Solanum > Solanum piurae. The sequence continues at coordinate 8,405 of JAJOOO010000638.1, read as the reverse complement.
GAACTTAAGTACTGCTTTTAATCCTCAGACAGATGGTCAAGCAGAGCGCACTATTCAGACTTTAGAAGATATGTTGAGGGCCTGTGTGATTGATTTTAAGGGTAATTGGGATGATCACCTACCTCTCATTGAGTTTGCCTACAACAATAGTTATCATTCTAGCATCCAAATGGCTCTTTATGAAGCTCTTTATAGGAGAAGATGCAGATCTCCTATTGGATGGTTTGAAGTTGGTGAAGCTGGGTTGATAGGACCAGACTTAGTTCATCAAGCTATGGAGAAAGTGAAATGTTACGACCCAAGGGTACCCCCTAGACGTAATATGGCACATAACACCCCTAAAGGCACTATGTAAGCCACTTAGCATATCATCACATAAGTAAAAAATAATAAAGAGTAAAAACACACATTTTTCAAGTCTTCTAGAAGTTTTCATAAAAGAAAAGTGGATGTCTAGACATAGTCTCATTTAGCCATCTATTACAATCGAAGTCTCAAAAAAATAGGGTCACAACCCTTACAATAGGAAATCTGAAAGTCTAGTACAATAAAATAAATGAAACAACAATATATCACTTGTCCTAGGATCCATGAGGACATACCACAAGCTTTGGAGAATAATCAATCCAAGCTTTGAACTAGAAGGAATCACCTCAAACGTCGGAACCTACACTTTGTAGAAAAATGTAGAAGAAATATGGGTTAGTACAAAACTGCACTAAGTATGGTAGCTATGCATGAAAACCTTTAAACATGCTAAAAAGGGACATTTTAGTTGAAAACTATGCACTTTATCAAGTTTAGAGTTCATCATGGAAGTTAGTGCAAAAGCATAAGATACAAGCATATTCAACATGTTGATCATCATATCATAATGGAAACAAACCATAAGTATCCTTGTGCAATGTATGAATAAGATCCCATACTCTTATCTACACTAAGGGAAGCTTATCAAGTGATTATAGTTCATAACTCCAATTCTAGTTCATTCTATCATAGTGGGATTAGCTTTAACCGACATAGACCATGAGAACTTATCATGAAATCTAGTGTCTACCCCACACCGAAAAGAGGTTCTCCTACTTGCCTAAGGTAGAACTAAACTCTTAGCTTAAGTGGATCCACTAGCTAAAGACATATGTGGGCACATAGTTTATGGGATAGAGAGATTTCTTGTAGAAACCCGGACTCAACTATGGTAGAAGGTTTCCATCTCATGGGATACTACTTTGGGAATTCGAACTCAACTAGCGTAACAGGAACCCATTTGGGAAGTCCGACTCAACTAGCGTAAAAACTTCCATCTCATATTAATATCCACTCGGTGCTAAGCATTAATCCCATTGATTTCATATTAAGTCTTGACTTAAGTCGACAATTATGAAAGAATGTCTTGACACCCAATCCAACAACTCATTCTAAAGCTCCTAGATTCAATAGGTGAGACTAGTCTTCAAACCTTAGAATCACTATATGTTACAAACCTTTCATATTATATTTCATTCATAACTAAGTGTGTACATGAGGATAATCATCCAATCAACACCACAATTAGATTATAATATAAGCACTTTACTCTCAAAGAAATCTAATTGAATACACACAAGTCTCATACATATAGTTAGTTCTCATGTTTTGTCCTTCAAGGGATATAGATCACTTTCAACCAATCAATCTAGAATCACTACATTATATATAGATGGTAACATGAATCAAATAACTAAACTACTACAAGTACTATTTCATAGTTACTATAATTCATCCAAATCACAAGTCATAAATTAGGGTTATGGGGAATTCATGGATTCATGGGAGACTTTACATAAAACCACCATAAAACAGTAATTCAATCATAATATAAGATAATTAAATCATTGCATTTTTAGGAAGAATCCATGACTTGGAGTGAAAACCTTAGGTTTTGGAGACTTTTCTACTTTGAAATTGAGAGTTTGAGGACTTCATCGATGAAAATCTAACCATGAATCAAAACTAACATACCGATGAAGATTCCTCACGAATTTGGGTAGAAAAGATGAGTTCTTGAGCCTTAGACTTCAACTTCTTCTTCTTCTTCAATGGAGGTTTCAGTGAGAGAAATATTGGAGAGGTTTTGATTTGATTTGGGGATTTATGAATTATGATCTTACATGGGTTATTTTAGGTGGGAAAAATACTTATATAGGTCTTTAAAATAATCTTAAAACGACACCACATAACCATAGAGTAAAAAGGAAATTACAAAAGAACCCCTAACCTTAACTGCCAAAAGGCAGTTTCAGGTGTCACCTACGACTTGGTGACCTACTGACCGTAGGTGGACCTACTAGCCGTCCTGCAGGTTCATAGGTCCATGGACTGGGGATAATAAAAATAAGGGAGGTCCAGCCTTGACCCACGACCCCCACCTACGGGACGTGGGTCCATCCACGGATCGTGGATGCCCTCGTGGGTAGGCTGTTTTTGGCAGCATTTTAGGGCATCTTTAGGGACCTCCTTAATGACCCTTGGTTTGTCCATGGGGGGTCATACCTTGACGTCTACACCCAAAAACACTTATGTTGAATATCGGAGGTTATTTTACGACTCTAACATTTACGTTAAACCCCATTTAAGCTACTAGTTTACACATTAGGCTCTAGTTTTAGGGGGCGTAACATGAAAGTTATTCAAGAGAGGTTGAAAATAGCGCAGAGTCATCAAAAATCTTATATAGATGTTAGGATAAGGGACTTAGAGTTTGAAGTAGATGATTGGATTTACTTGAAAGTTTCACCCATGAAGGGTGTTATGAGATTCGGTAAGAAGGGGAAACTTAGTCCACGGTATATTGGTCCTTACAGAATATCCAAAAGGATTGGCAACGTAGCTTATCTACCACAAGATCTAGCAGCGGTTCATACGGTATTCCACATCTCCATGTTGAAAAAGTGCATGGGAGATCCTTCACTTATCATACCTACTGAAGATATTGGTATCAATGATAGTTTATCATATGAGGAGATTCCTATTCAGATTCTAGATCGCCAAGTTTGCAAGTTGAGAACTAAAGAAGTAGCATCAGTCAAAGTTCTGTGGAGAAATCAGTTTTTTGAGGAAGCTACTTGGGAAGCTGAGAAGGATATGAAGAAGAGATACCCATATATCTTTAAATCCGGAGAAGTTTCAAATTAAGGTACTAATCCTTTTCTTGGCTTTTATTTTAAGTTGGCATGTTGTATTTACATTTTACTTGTTGGGTGTTTGAGCTATGTGTTAGATGTTACGCCTTAGCCTACTAAGAGTAATCTCATTAGAGGACGAATGTTCCCAACGGGGAGATATTGTAAAACCTTTCTATTTGAAAGAACAAGAATTAGAAAGAAACCATTTTTGGGAATAATCAAATTTGGAAAGTTTGAAAAAGTTAAGCTAAGTTTGAGTTTTGGGTCAACTTCAAAAGACCATCACTACTAGATCAGGATGACTTAGGTGTGCTACAAGATACCGTAGGAAATATATTTGAATTATATTTCCAACGCCACTGAGTTTGCTCATTTTCGAGTTCGTATGATGGAGATATGCTCATTTGAAGTCGGGTTGTCTAGAATTAATTAAGGTCAAAACTGAATGAGTTCAGTTTACACAATTGCAAAATCACGCTAGGTTTTTAGAGAAAATAACTCAAAAGGAGAAAGGAGAAGAAAAGGTCTAGATTCATCGATTTCTTGAGGAATTGATTGTGGAATTCGCCAAGGATTCGATTCTACAAGGTCTGTAAGTTCACATAGCATTGGGTTCGTTCACCCACGTGCAAAACATGTTTATTTCAGTATGATTTTCGTCCTAAAAGATTGAGAATTTGATGTTCTTGAATTACTTTCGTTCTTGAATTTGGGATGAGATTGAGGAGTTCTTGAGAGTTTAATGTCGATTGTTAGAGTTTTTTTTAGTTAGATTCTAGTGTATATGTTTTGGGTATCTGAATCTAAAGAGAAGTTGAGAAAAAGAATCGAATTTAATCAATTCAAGATTAGAAAATGAGTTGAAAAGTTCATCAGGAACACCTGGGGCAAAGCTGGCGCGGCGCGCCCCTGATGCGCCAAGGAGGCTGGGGAGGCGCGCCAATATTGTGCCAGAATGAGCTCCAGTAACTTAGGGGTTGGCGCTCCACGCCAGGAACGCACGCGAGTCATCTGTCCCCACCCGTTTTTCATCGTTTAGCCCGTCTAAGTCCTTCTAAAGTTTACTAACACTTCCTATTAATTCTAACTACTCTAAATGACTTCTAAACATCTAGAAATAATCTGTAAACATGAATCATAACCTTGAAACCATAAATTCAAATTCAAGGGAAGTTAAGAGCCAAGTCTAGAGAGTTTCTAGAGTCATTTTCAAAAGTCTTTTGCAATTACTTTAAACTTGTTTTAAGACTTGAGTTTTGAGTTGAGTAAAGAGTAAAGAGTGAAGTTCATTTCTACAAAAAGAGTATATGGGGACTATGTATTCCCAAAGGGTAAATGTTTTCACATTTAAACAAGAAAGGAAACACTGATTTCCAACAGAGCCTTTGAGCCAGTTTTTCAGTAAAGAGTAAATGCTTTCACAATTAAGCAAGAGAGGAAATTTTGATTTCCAAGAGAGCCTTTGAGCTAAGTTTTTAAGCAATAATCTCAAATCACCGAAAGAAGTTATGTTTTTAAACATATGAGCTAGTAATATTTTGGGAGTAATATTGAGCACCGATATGGGGGAGAGTTCAGACAACTCACAACCCCCATAAACCATGTAGCCATTCTGGGTAGAAAAGGGTCATACTTTTTAGATGATTCCTTAGTGCTTTTTAGCATAGACTAGTGGATCCACTTAGTAGTTCAGTTCTATGCCCTTAGCAAGGTATAGGACGACCCTGGCAGTGTGAGACAAAATTATGTATCATCATATAACTCTAAAGTGATGGTTGTCGTTTAGAGAAACTCCCGTAGAAGTATTTTTAATTCTTATATACACAGAGTTAATTGTATTTTTATATACATCCAGAGTTTATATTGTATTTTTGCATACAGACAGAGTTACTATTGTATTTCTAAATATACAGAGTTGTTATCCATGTTTTAAATGCTTTTCTTTATAATGCATTTACATTATTGCTTTATATTGAAATGAGTTAAGTTGAGCCCAGGTATGTTTTTTTAGTTCCTTTCAAGCTTATGTCTTGTTTTAGAATTCCCCTTGCATGCTCGTACATTCAATGTTCTGACGCCATTTGGCTTGCATCATTGTTATGATGCAGATACAGGTAACTAGGATCATCATCCAGTGCTTCGTTGATTCTAGTTGAGCTTCAGAGTTGTTGGTGAGCCTCTTTGTTTCCGGAGGACCCCTTTTTATTACTTTGTTAGTTAGTTCATTAGGATGTCGTAGGTCTTGTCCTGACGTCCATCTCAGTTGTTAGAGGCTTCATAGACAGTTAGTTAGTTCATTTGTCATTATCTTGTTATTGGCTTATGTTGAATCTTGTGTTGCCATCTTTGCTAGTTGAATGTTATTTTAAGACATTCTAAGTTATTTCATGAGTTATCTTTTGAGACTATTCTCCTGTTATTTAAGTCTTCCGCTGAGATTTAAGTCAGGCCAAGGGTTCGCTTGGGGCCAACAATGGTTCTCGAGTGCCAGTCCATTCCAGGGTGTAGGCTCGGGGTGTGACATATTGCACTAGTCTTAGCACGACCAACAGGTACATTTCCAATACCAGCAATCTTGTAAACGTTCTGAAGTGGAAGACGGAGGGTTTTGTCGGATGGTAGTAGAAGAAAATCACGGAGAAATGTTATTGACAATGAGATTCAATCCTGGAAAATTGTAATAGGCTAGCACAATTCAAAATTCAAAATTTTTCTTCCCATTCTTCCAAAAAACTCTCAATTTTTGTATCAAAATTGCCGACAAAATTTCAGATACATTGTAGATTAATACAACATTCTTTCAAAAAACTCTCAATTATTGACAACATTCTTCTTTCCATTTTCCAAAAAAAATCTCTATTTTTAAATCAAAATTTTGAAATACATTGGATATCTGATACATCGTTGAGGTATCTGCTATGCATTAATACAACAGACAAAAAGGTTAAAGAGATACATAGCTTTGATGGATCATTTATCCCTTTTATAATGTTGTGTGATCGTTTTTTAAATTGTGTTTTCGAGATGGATAAATTTATCAATACATTACTATTTATGTATCTTGTTTAAATTAATAAGTGATATATTTCTACTAGATACATTAAATAATAAATTGTTACCCATAAGATGTTAGGTTTGAGATTGAGGAGCGGGAAAGGATGATCCAACTGCAACTGAAAAGTTGAGTGAGGATTTCTACAAGGTTATCCTTTAAAAAAACACTTTAAGCCAACAAAGGTGATCAGGTCTTTCACAACCCAAAAATGGACGTGATGACACTTGTCTTTTCCCCCCAAGACTAGTCAACCTACACCCAAATAAATAGATAAATACGAAAATAAAGTCTGGAAATAACAATAATGTGAATAACTTAGTCAAACTCAATAACATCCCCTAAAATCTAGTGGTCACGTGCACAAGTCTCTAATGTAATACAACAGATTCGACAGAAAATACAAGTCTCAATGTTATTATTTCTAGAATAGAACAGAGTCACAAAATAAGAGCAAGAGTGTCCGCTAAGATGATAAGAAACACCCTCACAAATCTCCATAATAAGCCTCAGACGTAGGAGAAGAGAGAGAGAAATCACGAAGATTCAGGCTTGTAAACTACACAACTGTAGGAGCAAGGGAGTGAGTACCAAACAACACGACACTCAACAAGCAAACCTCTAACTCAAAATAAAGCAATATAGAATACAGGTAACCCTAACACTCCAACTGAACCTTCACAACTACAACCTGCACAAAATCATCCCAACCTAACAGTTTACATATCATATTACACATAACACGAGTAACAACCTCATTGTATATTGTTCACCAATATAAGTATCATATTCACCAATCACAAGTTATAGAACATGAACTTACAAGTTCACAAATGATAATGATGTGCAATGTAATGAAATGAAATGTCAAATATAGTGATGCACGTATGTCTTAACGATACACATCCACTGAATATCAGGCAAGAATCCATGGAAGACGCACACGGTCCATGTATCCGCCAGAACAATTTCCCTCGGCATCGCTAGAACCATTTCTCCTCCGCATAATCATCATAATGGATCTCATCACAATGTTTACATACACCAGACATCATCAAACCAACAATATCACACAACGCACCAATATTCCTTAAAGGACTCTCGAGATTCATTCAGAATCCTGAGTACACAAACTAGATATGCTACTCAACTAAACTAAATATTTCGAACTCAACGTAATCGTCGAAACATGAATTTAAGGTCTCATTGACCCGACATGTGTGAAAGTTATAATAAACTAACTTAAGCCTCAAAAATACCAAACAGTCCTCGAACCTTAGAAAATTTAATCGAGACCTCTCCAAGACTTAAAATCATCCTCCGAATCCAAAGGAATCATCATAAATCTGATCCAACTATCGGAACTTTGGATGTTGACCAAAGTCAACTCAAGGCCTAAATTCACTTAAACTTCCAACTCAAGACCTCAAATTCATAAAACAACTCCAAACCAGAAAATGACGACATTTCCATACCAAATTCCATGCTCTAGAGATGATGAAACCGACAGAATCCCATTCTGAGACTCGAAACTCTGATTGTTACCAAAAAATAATTTTTGACAACTTTAAACCTTTCAAACCTCAAAACTTCCAAAAGTTACAATTTTTCAATCAAATTTCAAAACCAACTTTACAAACTGATCGAAAAAGACTCGTGGCAACTATCAAAAGGGGTAAATTGGTAATTATAAAATTTTCAAAAATGACCTTCCGGGTCAATATATTATCCACCACTAAAAATGTCACGCCCCGAGACTACCCCCGAGACGCGGACACGGGACCTAGGACCACAAGTGATCCCAAGCTAACCCTGCTGGCATGATCATAAGCATACTAAAGATAATAAACTGATGCGGAAGCTAAATCATAATTAAATCTGAAATGATGGGGAATACCCTTATACTAAATCTGAAATGAATGAAAACTGATGAGTTTAATACAAAGAAAATATTAACTCAATACTAAGTTGAATCTAACTATGTCTGAAAATAGCCTCTAACTGATTAGAAATGTTGGGACAGTTCCCAGCTAAGTCTAGCAAAACTGAAACTAAAGGACTAAAAATACTTAAAAGAAACTCATGACTATTGTCCTCGGAGAATGAGGACTCACCACTGATTCTGCTGAACTGGAGATCGGGAATTGATCTAAGCGTGATCTGGATGCTGAGAACCTGAACCTACATCA
>JAJOOO010000637.1:0-36820 GCA_029582685.1 Solanum piurae | reverse complement strand
ATCACCCAAATGGAGTCATGTTGTCTGCAAGTACGAGGTAAACCTGTGATGAAGTCCATGTTGATCACTTCCCACTTCCAAGTAGGAATGTCAATCTCTTGAGTCATACCTTCTGGTTTCTGATGTTCTACCTTGACTTGCTGGCAATTGGGGCACTTAGCCACAAAATCTGCTATATCTCTTTTCATGCCATTCCACCAAAAGACTTCCCGCAGATGGGTAATAGAACCTTAGTAAAGGTTAGGTGTGTCTCAGGGATTTTGGGTATAGGCTGGGGGGGTACTTATGCATTTTCCCTAAATTTTATTTAGATATGAAATAAATGGTTAGTAGAAATAATGTGGAGTTGTTTTAACAAAATATAAACTTGTGGGTCAACTTTTGTATTTAAAAAATTCTAAATCATGATATGGAATTTCCATATCATAGTTTTTGGAGAATATGGAATCTCATCTCATGATATGGAATGATGAGATGGAATCAACATAAAATCGCATGTCCAAACGTTGATTTCATCTCACGATTCCATATCGTCATATGGTATTGCATGACCAAACACCTACTAAGAACATTGTGAGTTCTCCAAATATTCCTTCAAAATGTGAAGGTAATTTTTATCATCAAAAGGTATAAAAAGTCATTGGACCCGAGACTGTTGTGTGATCTAATAATATGATAAATTTGTAAATCCCCCATCAAAAGAAAGGAAGATAAAATCGTGGTACACTTGACCTTTCAAAGTGATGTTGAGGTGTGTCATGCAAAAAAATGATAAAATTTAAGGGCATGACAATGAGCTTACAATGCAAATTTATGAAGCACATACAAATGATTAGTCCATTCCTTAAAGAGATTGTGACTTGTAATAAGCATTGTGAATGTTTGTCAATTCTTGAAAGTGAATGAGTCAAAATATGAATAAGAACATATCCATGTATGGTTAAAAATATGCCACAACTCACCTCTACGGGAGGTTTGACAGAAATAAATAAATTTTATTTGGCAGGAATGGTCAATGGTCGTGTACGTTTATACGCCATAAATATTATGGTATGTTTATTGTGAACTGTCGAAAGGGCAAAATAAAGATATAATTATTGCCTATAAAGGTGTGGCCATGACCAAAATAATATTATTGTGTGGCAATACAAATTTGTCATTGGTTGTGTACCTATGGTACAACAGAAGTAAAACAAGAAACATGTCTTGCTCGTAATAATTTTGACCATGACAATAATAATATAATTTTCTTCTCGAAGGAGATTCTCATGAAATATATGATACTCCCTCCATTCCATATTAATTGAATTTTTGAGACATTTTTCATTTTTCAAATTAACTTAGTTGTTCAGTTTTCAAGAATACTTTTAGAGTGTTCTTCCAATTTTACCCTTCATTTGGATTTTCAATGTGATGACTTCAATAAATTTGACAATAATTAATAAGGGTAAAAATGGAAAATTATGTTCAATTTATGTCTTAATCTACTTTTGTTAAAGGGTGTGAAACACCTCAAAAATTTAATTAATATGGAATGGAGGGAGTGTCTCAATTTATGTGACACTTTTCATTTTTCGAGAGTCAAACAATCAAAAATAGATCTGTTTGAATCTCGAAATTCGAAAAGTGTCATATAAAATGGTATGGAGGGAGTACAATAAAAGGTAACAACTATCCAAACAAGATGTAAGAGGGGTTTATCATATAAAAACCGGTCGTCTTCCTCTAAGAGTTTCATTCCAAAAATGGAAGAGAAAATGGTCATATGTCCTCCCAATCTATTATCGGATTCTCAACTACACACTTAAACTTTACGGGAGTCCTATCACCCCCCCTAAACTGTTTAAAACTGAAATTATTACACCCTTAAAAAACAACAACCACATTTAGATTGACAGGTGAAACTCACGCGTTTGACACGTGGATTTCTTTAAAAACTATTAATTTTTACCTTTTTCTCCTATATTTTCATCTTCCCTTCCAACACCAAAAGTCTTTTTCATCATTTTTTTCTTTCATTGCAAACAAAAATCTCCACCAATCAACCTATGACACCACCCACTTCCTACCACCAACATTACCAAGTCCTAAATCTTTTGACATATAAAAAAACATCAATTATTAATGCTTCTTTTCTTTCTTTACAATTGCCCATAGATTAATTCATATTTTTTTGATAGAACTCTAAACAATTTGACGACTTATAATAGCAAAAGGAAATTTCTAACTATCTTCCAAAATTATTAGATCTGAACTCATTTAAAAATTAGCGTCACACCATCTCATCACAAAATAACCCAGCTAGCTGCTATCGTCAACGGGCAATAGCAATGACAGTTTTGAAGAGGAAAAGGCTAGCAAATTTTTTAATTTATATGTGTTTCATACACTATTTGATTGATTCTAGATAATTTTTATGGACGTATCTGTTAAATTTCTCAAATTGAGGCTATGTATACATAAAAATGTGACATTCATCTTTCCGATTTCATTCTCAAAATCACATGTGGATTTCGTTGAAAACCCAAAATTCTTTGTGGGTTTGAAATAAAATTGCCAAATTGAGGCATCGGATAATCAAGATATGAATTTCCAACCTAATCGACCTTGTGGGTACATGTAAAGTGATGACTAACAACTCCAAAAATATCAATAAGGAATTGATTTTCAAAATTTTCTAATTTCATGCACAAATTGAAAAATACAAATTCAAGAATAAAGAGGAATACTAAAATTTCATTGTCAATTATGTGGAGATAGTAGTGACGGTGACGAAGGAGAAAATAATGGCGGTGGCGATTTAGAGATGGTGAGTGGTGGAATTTGATCTATGTTGTAATGAAGAAGAAAGAATAATTGTAAATACAAGTATTTCTGAAAAGAAATATTAAAAATAAAAGTTTACTATTTGATTTTGGTGCTCACTCTCTCAAGGAGAGTGAAATACACTAATTTTGCCGCATAAGCGTTTAGGGAGATGATAATTTCAATTTTAAATAGTTTGGGAGGGTGATAGGACCCCCGTAAAGTTTAAGTGTGTAGTTGGAAATCCGGTAATAGATTGGGGGGCATTTGACCATTTTCTCAAAATGGAATCTGAAGTAGAAGAAGGGTTCCATCGACACCCGAAACAGGAGAAACCCACAAACTGTGTTGAATTTCCATCAATCTTGCCACCAGAGCTCATCATTGAAATCATATCAAAGCTACCAGTGAAATCCCTTTTGAAATTCATGTTTGTCTTGAAGTCTTGGCTTGCTTTGATCTCTAGCCCTGAATTTATCAACACCCATCTTACTGTATATAACAACAAGGACCAGAGACACCACAGACTTATGCTAGGGTTTAGTATGCATAGCTACAGACTTAGGGAATGTTCTTTTAGCTCTTTATTTTATAACCTTGTTATTGAGCTATCTGACTTGAATTATCCCATGGAAGTTGAATATGACGAAGGATTTTCGCCTGTGGGTTCTATTAATGGATTGATTTGTCTTGTCCATGGGTATCACTCACCAAAACATTTGTTTCTATGGAATCCATCTATTAGGAAGTACAAGAAATTGCCTAATTCTAGACCTAAATTTAGATATGATGCATGTATGTATGGTTTTGGGTATGATGAATTCCATAATGATTATAAGGTAGTGGGTATTTTTTTGTATTTACTGAAGTTCCCTTCATATTGACATCAAAATATATAGTTTAAAGGGTGATTCTTGGAGAAAGATTCATTATTCACAAGATGGGATGTGTTTCGGTAGACGGAGTGTATTTGTGAACGGGAAACTTCATTGGACTACTCATTCTCTTGATCAATATGTCTGGGGTGGGGGCATTGTTTCTTTTAGTTTAGCTGATGCGAATTGGGGAAAGGTGGAGGAGCCCTGCTATGGAGGAAAAGGAAGTATTTCAGAGTTGGGAGTGTTTGGAAATGATTTTTGTGGGTTTTCTCATGATCTGGTGATTGGGGTAAATGTTTGGGTTATGAAAGATTATGGAATTACAGAATCTTGGACAAAGATGTGCACCATCACGTATCCAATACTCGAGAGATATCTATATTTTCCATCCATTTTCTTGTCAAATAATGGTGATGTTTTGGTTGGGTATGGATCAACGTTTATCATATACAATCCAAAGGATGACACCCTCAAATATCCAAAGGTTATTAACTATAATGAGTGGTGAATAGGGGAAATCTACATTGAATGCCTAATTTCTCCTCTTTCTACAGAAGGGCTTAGGTCAAAACAGAAACAATGTGTGAAAAAGCTCAAATCAAGGCAGTCTAGTAACTGTTGGTTTTTTGATAAAGAAATTAAGAAAATAACAGAGAAAGACTTTGAGAGAAAAAATACTGCAGAATTGTCAAAGGAAATTATTTTATTAATAATTCAGAGACATACATTTATAGATATAATTCCTAACTAAAAATAGAAAAAATATGCTACTAACTTATTAGTAAAATTTAAATAACAAATAAAAGAACTAAATCCTAAATTCAAGTCACATAGGACTCTAATAAAATAATTTAAAAACCCTAAAAATAGCTAATTGATTTATTTCTGCAATATCCTGAGACATATTCTCAACACTCCTTCTTAGATCAAGAATTGTAGATTGTAGTCTCATCTGAAATTGACCTTGTGAACAAATCTGCCAATTCATCTTTTGTCTTGCAAGGCTTGTGTGCATCTTCTGTTGGATTAAATGAGAAGCTCTTACCTTTCATTTCAACTTGTAAAATTTCTTGCTTAGTAGAATCAAAGATTTGACAATATTTGTCTCCAAATAATAATTTAAATTCTTTTTCTATTAACTGACCAACACTAAACAAACTTTTATCAATATCAGGCACATAAAGAACATCTGGAATTATTTTTGTACCTGAATTTGTTTTAATTGAAACAGACCCTTTTCCTTTTGCAGGAATACAATCACCATTCCCAATTCTGACTTTCATATTTTCCATAGGAATGAACTCTTTAAAAAGATTTCTTTTATATGTCATGTGGTTTGTACAACCACTATCAATCATCCAAAAATCAGATTTTTTGGTTGAAAAATAAGTTGCCACAAATAAGTGGTCTTCTTCTTCTTCTTCAGTAGTGATTTGGGCAACTGTTTCATCTTTTTGAAATCTTCTTTTGCAAATCACAGCTTCATGACCAAGTTGTTTACAGTTCTTGCACTGTGCATCTGGTCTTTTCCAACATTTATATGGAGGATGTCCATTTTTTCCACAGTGTTGACAAGGTGGGTAATTTTTCAAAAATTTACCCTTGCTTTGAGTTTTGTGGCTGGCTACTAATGCTTTTTCAACCATGCCATCTTGCCTCATAAGTCTCCTTTGTTCTTGAGCCTGCAAAGAATTTAACAATTCTGCCAACGTAATTTTGGACGAATCTTGTGTGTTTTCCGAGGTAGTTATACATGCTTCATATCTTTCGGGCACTGTAACAAGAACTTTTTCAATAATTCTTGTATCTTTAAATTCAGTGCCTAGTAATCTTACCTTGTTGACAATTCCAAGCAATCTGTCAGAGTATTCCTTGACTGTTTCTGACTCTTTCATTCTCTGCAATTCGAATTCCCTCATTAAATTTAATACCTTCATTCCTCGTATTCTTTCATCTCCAACATATTCTTTCTTCAGATAATTCCAAATATCTTTTGGTGATGTGAGAGTCATGATTTTCGTGAAAACAGTTGTCGAAATAGAAGCAAACAAAGTTGCTTTTGCCTTCGACTTAATGGTTTTCTTTTCCTTGTGACTCTTGATCTGGGCCACAGTGGAATTATTTGGCAGCAGATTAATTTCATAATCCTCTTCCACAGCTTTCCAAAGATCAAGAGCCTCCAAGTAAGTTTCCATTCTCACAGCCCATAGTTGATAATTCTCACCATCAAAAATAGGAGGAGCCATTCGTGAAAAACTATTTTCGTAATCTATTTTTCTACTCACAGGTCCCTCGAGAAGAAGGCTTTAGATACCAATTGTTGGTTTTTTGATAAAGAAATTAAGAAAATAACAGAGAAAGACTTTGAGAGAAAAAATATTGCAGAATTGTCAAAGGAAATTATTTTATTAATAATTCAGAGACATACATTTATAGATATAATTCCTAAATAAAAATAGAAAAAGTATGTTACTAACTTATCAGTAAAATTTAAATAACAAATAAAAGAACTAAATCTTAAATTCAAGTCACATAGGACTCTAAAAAAATAATTTTAAAACCCTAAAAATAACTAACTGATTTATTTCTGTAATATCCTGAGACATATTCTCAACGGTAACAAATAACTGGTAAGGTTACTTTTTTTGCTGTTAAATTCCATTTGTTAATTCAGATATAGAACTAGACAATGCATATGTAAAAGATATTTTCAAACCAGATTGTGTGGGTTCTCGTTAGTCATTTTTCCTTTATGCACTACTCTCATGAAACAATACTTTTGTCTCTAACTTCAAACGAAATGGCGCTGGACATTTCCGCTCTTGTTGAGCAGTGTTTTAAGGGACTTTACGCCTCTAGACATAGTGTTTTAAACTATGTACAAAACATAGGGCTTCTTGAGATTTTCATGGTTTGTCAAATAACATTTGGTCGTGTACCGTACTGTTTATTTGGAGAATCTGAAAGTTTCCTGATCAAGCAACTGAAGGAAATACAGAGGAGGGATAGTAATAGCGCCTTTAAGAATAAATCTTGACCTCTTGATACTCTTGAGGCCATGGTTCCTTCAGTTTAGTTTGCATTAAGATTTTAAGTATGTCTTGCCTGAGACTTGAGAAAATGAGAGTTTAAGGGCTTGGATGGATATTGAAGCAACTAAATCAATCTATTTTTCAGATAATGTAATTATCATATATTTGACTTGTGAAAAGAGGCTTATTCTTTTGCTACAACAAGTAACTTCCGTTTGGTGCATGCTAGAAAATGTACGACGTTTGGTACATGTTAAAACTATGAATCATGACCGATTAGTAAGGTATTTGACTCGTGAAAAGAAGCTTGTTATTTTGCTACAACAAGTAACTTTCGTTTTAAGTGACGTTTGGTGCATGTTAAAACTATGAATCATGACAGATCAGTAAAGTATTATTCCAATTTATTTTTATTGTTAAACTTTCAGGAAGTGGAAGCTGTTATGGAGAAGTAATCCATCTACTGTTGACTCGTGCGTGCATCTTGATGATGAAGCATGATGTTGCCTCGTTGATGTTCGTGTCAAATATGTTAATTTTCTTTGTATGTGTACAAAGAAAGGACCTATGCTTGCTACTATTCTGTAGGTGCCATTTCTGGTCTTTTTTGCAACCTAAAGTTAAGGCTGAATAGACTTATATATGCTTCCCTCCATCATACTATTTATCAAAAGTAGTATCTAGCTTGTGTTGGTCTTTAATATGTATTGTTCTTACAAGTACTTGTGATATTTGTCAAGGGCTGTTGTAACCTAAATCCTAGCACTCGTTTTGCCAAGCTTCTAGAAAGCTGGAAGTGCTTAGAGTTGAGGTGTTTTATCAAACTTTTATGAAAAAAGTGTTTCTGAGTAGGAAAATTTTATTTATTTATTTAAAAAGTTATAATGACTACTAGTCGTTGGGAGCCGTAGGAGGTGGGGGGGGGGGCACCAACTGCTAGAAACAACCTCCCCCCTACCCCCTATAAATATTAAACATTTTCTTCTATTTTTCACAAATTCACAAACAATTTAATTGCCCTCTTACATATTCACTCAAATCTCAATTTCTCTTCTCAATTATTAATTTTATTTTTATATTCTTGGCTAATTAGAGTTGGGAGATTTTTTTAAATGTAATTTGCAAGCTTCAATTGTCATCTTTAAATTTTAACTTCTGATTACATTGCTTTTATGTAGAAGTTTGATACATTCATTTCAACTTTTAAGTTTCGTCTCCACCCTTATCCTACTAAATTGAGTTGGTTTTTTATCTCTATTTTTTTTTATATGCACTCCATATTTAAAGTTTAAAATAGCTAAGGTATAAAAAAAATTAAGAAAAAAACGGCTACCGGCATAAAATATAAGAAAGCCATGAATTATTTAACTACAAGATCGAATGACTAAGAAAACATTCGAGATCGTGTAATAAATAATTTGCTCATCTAGAAACTATTGATAGGGCTAAAAAATATGGGACACCCCTGCCTAAAGGATACGTAGGAGGTTTTAACATGGTTCAGAGTGTGTTAGACATTCCCATCTTATTCATTATATTCGGCTGGTGTATAACCCCCTTTTCAAGATTTTTCAAGAAAAATAATTAAAAATGATATTTTTAAATATCAAGTTAAACATTGACATTATCTTCGTTGCTTATTTGTATATTTTGATGGTAGAATATCTAATAATTCTGATATGAATTTTAATTTTAATGGTAATGATTATTTTATTGTTACTGTCTAGTAAATTGATCATGATTAAAATATGCAATATATATATATATATATAATATGCTATAAAAATGTTAGCTTACCTATACATTAGCTATACACTAAATATACATTATGATTCATTCAAAAAACTTAATATAATTTAACGATATATGAAGTATACACAGACTATACATGAAATATATAATAATGATTCAATTCCGATCATCTCAAAATCACCTCTAAACAATTTCAAAATTTAGATATGAAATCCTCTCGATATTTCAAATCTTTTAATATATAATTCGCCTAAAACGTTCAGATTTTCGATAAGTTGAAACCTTTTTTTTAAAGAAAAAGGGTGTACAAAGAAGATCGATGATGCAGAAGAAAAATGACGAAGCAAAAAAAGATGAAGAAGAAGAATGACGAAAAACACGAAGAAGAAAAAGTAGTAGTAACAATCATTAATGGCAAAATTGAAAGAAAGAAGAACAAGCAGCCATTGATAGCCGAATTGAAAGGAAGAAGAACATATTTGGCCAATTTTGATAATTTTGAAAATTGAGCTATAGTAAAACCTCACTAAATTGATATTTGGTTAATTAATAATTTCTTTAAGATAATATTTTTCTCCAATCCCAACTTGAGGTAACGGAAAAAATCACTCATTTCGATAAGATAATATATTTTCAGAAGATCCCTATATAAATACATATTATCCCATTAATATTATAAATTAATAATTTTTTAAAAGTACAAATATATCTAAGACAATTTAGTGAAATATGATTTCATTGTGTTTTGTTTTTTGTTTAAAATTTAAATCTGATTGAAGCCCATCTCTAACATTTCTTAGTGCATCCAAAAGTTCTGGTGTTGTTTTTTTGAACCGCACAATATTTGGACAAATTACAGAAATACACACTTTTTGTTTCACTTATTTCCATTATCCCCTATTACTTTTAAAAATCTCCAAAATTCCTTATTTCTTTAATGTATCCGAGCTAGTATTTAATGTATCCGAGCTACATATTAATGTATTTGAGCCGGTAATTAATGTATCTGAGCTACATATTATGTTATTCGAGCTAGTTTTTAATGTATCTGAGCTACATATTAATGTATCCGAGACAATATTTAATGTATCCGAGCTTCAATTATTATATCCATTTTTTTTAATTTTTTAGGGATTAATGTAATTAGAAACTTATTAGGGATAAATTTGTAATTTCATATTAAAACTATGGGATTTATGTAATTTACACATAAAATAATGAAGAGTTCTAGATGCGATAAGTGTTTTCTCACGCGTAACTTGTTCCAAAGGTATTATATCATCTTCAATTTTACCATCAACATTATTTAAGCTCTAGACCTCTGAACATGTATCATTTTCACCCAGGTAATCTAATATGTTATTAATGTTCATTTTATTGTGGTAACCAAGATCATTAATCATGACCTCAAGTTTATGAATGACGTTTTTCCAAGTGGTTCATTTAAATTCTCTAAGATTTCATTCCCTTAACGAATTTTGCAGTGTTGAAACACTCTTTAAGTTAATAAATACTAATTTATATTTAATTAATATCTCTATATTTTATGGTCCCACCTATACTAATTTAATGAAGTTTTACTGTAATTTGATGGTAAAGTAAAAAGTCAAGTTACCACTTTGCATAAGTAAACCACAGTTTACACAATTTGACCAATTAAAACTCACCTCAAAGCAATTTGCGTGAGTAACCACATTATAAACATGTAGACTGAGCTACAACGGCCCATTAGGAAGCCCAGTTATCTAACATTCCGCATCTTGAGCCAAATAAAAGCCCTAGTACAAATCCTCATTAGGTTTTCCATATCGCCATATACCCCATCACATTTCTGCCTCTAACTCCGCCGCTATCCTCCGTTCATCGTTCTCCGATCAATGGTACGCCGAGCAATCATCTTCAATATTGGTAATTATACGAAACTTTGTTTATTTCAATTTGTGAATTTTGGTATTCTTTGTAGGCTCCAAAGAAGGCACAAGCTCCACCTCCATCTTCCAAGCCAGCAAAGTCCGGCGGTGGAAAGCAGAAGAAGAAGGTCATCACTTTCTACTGATTCTGTTACTGATACAATTTTGGTTATTGGATGAGAATTTTGAAGGTACTTATGTAGATTTGTTATTCATGAGTGCAGAAGTGGAGCAAGGGAAAGCAAAAGGAAAAGGTGAACAACATGGTGTTGTTCGACAAGTCTACATACGATAAGCTTCTCTCTGAAGCTCCTAAGTATAAGCTTATCACTCCTTCTGTCCTCTCCGATCGTCTCAGGGTATTGTTTTTTGTCTCTAATTTCAATTTTCAATTTTCCGGTTATTGATTTGATGCTTCTGTTTTTCTATGGAACATTGTATATTCCACAGATCTGTTATCGAATTCGTATATGTATATATGTATGGTAAAGTTGATATCTTCTCTAGTAAAGTAGATTTTTGGTTTGTGATCATGAGCCTGTGAATGCTTTGTGGTCATGATGCAAACTTAGCCCATGTATACATTATATTTCTCAATTATTCCTCTATGCATATAGCTAAACAGTAGCCTGCTGCCGAGGTGCTACATCTATCCCCCGAGTATTATTGGGAACTTAATATATTAGAGAGTTTATTGCTTTAATTATGATTCTATTATATTTGAGTAGCTGAAAAGATGATATGTTATAGAAATGTAAAGTATTGTGAGTTTTTAGGTAGTAGAGTGGTTTAGGCAAGTATCATTACCAAGTGGACATCTTGTATTTAGTCGTCCTTGGATCACCAGAGAGTCTTCGAAAATGTTAACTCACATGTTATTTTTGATGCTCCTCCAATGAATACTCCATCTGTTCCATTTTAGGTAAAGGTCTTTCTATTTCGTGAGTCTAAACAATTTTTCATTAACAATAGTTTTCTCATTTCTTAAATATTTTGAATCATTAGCTATTTTGACTTGTACTTTTCGTTAGTCTTCAAATATGATTTTTTTTTAAAAAATATTTGAAGTATCTATACCCGAATTCATAGTCCAAATTAAATGTCTTGACCTTCGTACTCCAATCTCATTTGCAAATATTGGGACAGAGGGAGGAATTAACATGACAATTTAGATGTTTGGTTTCTGTAATTTGATATTTGTACTTCCTCTGCGTGGATTCTAGAGTTTCAATCAGTATCATGAAGGATTCCACCAGTATCACCTGTGCATCTAGTGAAGGTGGTTTCCAAGTATGTAGTATTGAGGCCTTATGGATGTCATGGATGGCATTGTGTGCGACTGTGGATGCTCGTATGCATATCATGATTCTAAAATTGTTTGTTTTTTATGATGTTTTCAGTATTTGTTCGACATTGGCAGCAATATTTGAGTTACAGCACATTTGTTTGTATGCTAATGTCATTGTAATTTTGCTAATTCGTTGATTTGATTGAATGTCCAGATTAGTGGATCACTTGCTAGGAAGGCAATTAGAGATTTGATGGGTAGAGGTTCAATCAGGATGGTGTCTGCTCAGGCTAGCCAGCAGATCTACACCAGGGCTACCAACACTTAATATGCGTTATTTCATTTGCTTACATAGCTCTTGTAGGGGCTCTACTTGTTTTAGAAATTTCTAAGCTTATTTTGGAAAATATCAGAGGACATATGAGCTACACAGCTATTTTGAGCAATAGTTTTGATCACAGTTGCTATTTTGACTATGCTGGCTATTTAATTGAGTTATTTATCTCAACTTGTCTTTTGATGTTGAAAGTAGATGCTCTTCCCTTAGGCTGTCTAGAATTCCAAATGAGTTCACTCCCCTCTTCCCTGAAAGTTTGCGACCAAGTGATGAAATGGTCTAGTGTATTCTTTTCATTGAAATGGCTGCTGTTGAGTCGATATCAGAGTTGAGCCTTGGAAAGTTCAGAGGCCAGGGGCATACAGCTTTGTATCATGCACAGAGACCCTCTAAGAGTGTTTAATGAGTGAATCGAACAATGCCCAGGGGTCATTTTTAACCAAAAAGCATTTGACATTGTACTGAAGGTCTCAATATTGTAAAGACTCGCTCTCTGAGTTTTCTTTTTCTGAATGCATTGAAGAACAAGAACCTATAACTCTACACTCATTTGTTTCTTGTACAAAATGGATCACGAAGACCTGATTTTTAGGATACTTTAATGATGGGAACAGACTATTACTACACAGAACCTGAGATTGCTTCACTACATCACGACTAGAGACATATTCCAGTTACGTTCTTAGTAACACACTTCTCTTTGAAACTCGGTGTTTAAGAAGCAGACTGACCAGAGGAAAGTCAGCATGCAGATAACACCAAAACATCAACAGCAAAAACTGACTCAGTGAAATCCCACAAGGTGGGGGCTAGGGAGGTTGGAGTGTATGCAGATCTTATCACTACCTCTTAGAGATAGAGAGACTATTTCCGAAGGACCCCGGCTCAAGCAAATCAAAGAAGTAATCAAAAGAAAACCATAACAGCTAATAGCAAAATTGTGCAGCACATATATGCAAGAAACTGTAACATCAACAAGGTGCAGTCACCTAAATACAGTAAATCACAGATTATAATCAAGAACTCAAAACCAAAAATTAATAATACAGATTATAATCAAGAACTCGAAACCAAAAACTAATAATACAACTAACTCGTAGCTCCACCCAGCCAAACACGGGAATAGGCTAGGAATAAAACACATTTTTGCTCATTATTGGTTAATTTTCAATCTAGGAAAACCTTTCTACAAGCTGAAGAGAGGAGCACAAAGTCACTAAATGTCTTCATCTAAGTCAAGCTGGCATGGTTCAACAGTCCAATGAACTGAATCTCAGCCACTACGACGAACATTGTACAGTGATCTCATCGCCTACTAGGCAAATAGCAAATACCAAACTGCTTTAGAACGTACTGCAGCAGCATCTAGATCCCTCGCACGCACTGATGAAAGCAGCCAGATGATTGGCTTGTTCAAGAAACAAGGTATCTGGCATTCTCATCATACTGGTTATATACAAAGATAATCCCATCTAAGCAAACACAAGAAGCCAAATCTAAAACAAGCTATGTACTTACTAGCACCATCAAAATCAACGCTCCAAAATGCAATTGATTGCATGATCACTTATTAAGCCAGAGCACTCTTCTCCTCATCATGCATACACTGACCAACAAGGTGATCAGCAATGTCTGGAGGACTAACCTGAAGCAAAGTAACTGTTGCTGCTACGTATTTCAGAAACTACGGTGTTCCAAACTAGACAGGGGCCTCTTATTTGGAATTCACATGGTTGAAAACCGGTTATTGCCTTTCCCATGAGCGCCATGGCAGCAATGCTTGGTGCCTGCTTCTTTTGGAAATCACCAAGTGACAACTTTGAGTCATAAGGCTCACAAACCACCACTGACTTAGGCCTCTTTTGTGCAGTGGCTGATCTATTATGAAGCCACCTTTGAACCCAAGACAGTGAAGTCAACGACTCGTGTTGTTTCTTCATAACGTACATAGGAGAAGAGTCCGAGTTCCTTGCTAAGGCCAGAGTTCTATCATGATCCATCAATTCTTCACAATGAAGTTTACCAGCTGTGAGTACTGAGCCTGTTATGGTAACTCTAGAAATTTTGCGATGGGACGTGTTTGCTTTCTCATGAGATGACTTCCTTGAAAGGTTAGAGCTCTTTGTTCCAACAGAAAAGGACCTAGAAGCACTCAATTTCAGGCGCTTGACCCATCTGCTACCAGGCTTGTCTTTGAGCAGCGTCGCAAAGCAAAAATTATCTTCCAATGGACTAGGGTGCTCGTTATGACCAAGGAACAATCTCAAATCCAAACTTTGAGTTGTGGAAGAAGTTGGTTCCAACTTATCCGTCAAAGATGGAAGCTCCAAGTTTAAATCAGGCAATTTGGTATGAAGGCTTTTATGTCCAACTTCTTTCTCGAGACAGTCAAGTGCTTGAAGAGCAGGTATATTTAGGTCCATTCCACTCACCTGCAAGATACCAGAAATATCAAATGGTCAAAATTGAGATACGCTTACTATTGCTTGAGATTAAACTGAAAGGGTCATACGGGCAAGTAATGGTACCATTTCCAAGAGTACTACTTTGCAGAGACTATCGGGATTACACAAATAAGATCACATATATTATGCCAGTTTTTTTCACATCGCATAAGGAGAAAACACCAGCGAGAGCACCACATTTTGCTAAATATTATAAGGTTAAGTCCTACCACAATTTCAGCTCAACTTTTTAACTTCATTTCCCTGTATACTTGGTATTTTAGCGGGTAAATTAGACAATATAGAAGCTTCTACGGAGAAGAAATTGAAGATAGGTGATATCATGAATTGACTACTTTGACACTAGCCGCCAACCTACCACAATCTTCATCCTTTATCCGTGCATGGGACTGGATATGCTCCTAAACCCAGCCAAAATAATAAGGAAGTAGGAAGAAATCAAGAGACAGTAAGAATACCTTCTTTAATGGGGAAGAATATATACCTGCAAGTGGCAGTAGAAAAGACACATTCATTATACAAGTAAAAAGTTTGTGTAGCTACTATATCTTCCAGACTAAAGCTTAGTAAGATAAAGTTGGCCTATACATAGCTTAAACTTATCAAGACCATGACCGTAACAAATTCTAAAGATGATTTTTGCACCACTTTATGTTAGTCAAGTGTTTTAGTCGAGACCTCTTTAGACATTGTTCAGAACAGTACATATCACAAAGCTGGTTCATTTCCTGAAACACATCAATTTACATAGTATCATGACTTGGGAGCCGGGAGGAGACAATGGGTTTGAAATGCCATTTATGGAACTTGTTTTCCCTAGTTGGTCATATTTCTAATTTTTAAGGAACTTGTTTTCCTAGAGAAAATGTTCTCCAATCTCCAGAACATTTTGGCCAACCAAACGAAAATTGAAAATATTTTCCTCCATACCAAACACTCTCGTAATGAGATCTTTCAGAATTTAGAAATGCGAGGATAATGTCCAGTCAATTTTGCTACAGGGTCCAAAGAAGGTGCCCAGTGGCGGAGGCAGGAATTCTATCAAGAGGGTTCAAATAAAAAAAATGTTGTTGCCTTGAATCGAACCCGTGACCCAAAGCTCACATAGGAGAAATCCTGAACCCCATAAACCATTGAGCTACTCCTTTGACATATGCTCAGGGGGTTCAATTTTAAATATATACACATACACCAAAAAATTGATCTTATATATATAATGTAATTTTTTTTCCGAGGGGGTCGGATGACCCCCCTGGACACACTCTACATCCGCCACTGAAGGTGCCTATCCTCATTGTCTCTACATTATGGATTCAATATGGTAGTTTTTGTGGATGGTGGACTACATTCACTGGGGAACGATCCAATACCACAATTGAGTCATCAATCTCCCAGGTTCACGGCAGCTAACCAACTGTGTTGAACGGCTGTGATAGTTATGATGTTCATCAGTCTGTAACATTTGTCACGTTTGGAGAATTATCTTTTGAAGCTAGAGAATATCTATTTATGAAATCAGTCTTCAATCATATGCCAGCCAGGGTCTTGACTTGACACTGTATGAGATGCTGAGCCTCAAGGATTGTACAGCAAGAGCACTGATGCACTAGTACTGCCTCTTCTAAATATGGGAGGAACTGGCAAACTAATGTTTCATTTGCAGTGTTTCCCGAACTTGATCTCAGACTCAATAGCTTGAGTTTCAGACTCTCTAAATCTTTTAGTAGACTTGGAAAGGTTCGAAGAGTCTTCAGTTAAGCTTTACGGCAGCTAAGTATCTTGGCCATGTTCAACGTTCCCAAGAGGGTTAGGCGTATGATTTTGTGTTTGTGTTGTTGCATAGTAGCTTTCTCCCTTCATGGAAATAGAGACAGCACTCCGTAGAAGTACAAGTAGAAGTTTTCCCTACAAATATAGACTTTCATATCCTTCCATGTAGCACACAAGAACTTCCTCTTTCACTCCCTACCGGCCACCACGCTTACGAATCTTCACCACAACCCAACGTGCTACAACACCATCTTCCTCCTTTCTATCCCTTAGGCAACATATCAAGTATCTAATTACATGAACATTATTAATTGCCTTTTTCAAAATAACCTCAAGTGGCAGGTGGATTCGAGCTTTAGTTAAATTAACTCCATAAAGATTGATTAAATTGTCCCAATGCTGCTAACATCAAGAACAAAACACACTGCACATAACTAGATACTAGATAAGAAGGATAGGACAACCAAAGAACTAACTAGATAATTATTGAGGTCAAGTCTACATAACAGAACCAAAATCAACACTGACCAACACCCATGATTCTTTTTTATGGGTCAAGCACGTGACATTCTTTTTAATGTGGGTGACAGTGAGATTTGATCCCAAGACCCATGTTTGCTCTGATACCATATTGAAATGTGTAACCATCTCATCTATAAACTTAAGCTATTAGAGAGAGCACACTTTTATTAATAGTATTCTTAACAGGTTTACTAATTAATTTTCTAATGTTTGGTAGGAAACCAATTTATTTTTTTAATCTCGAGATTATTCACTTATATGTGTGGTGGAGAGTGGGGGAGAAGAGATAATGAACTTACAATAACATCTACGTAACTTGTGTTTCCTACTTTGATTAAGCAAGTCATTTTCGTAATTTTTAAGCAACTTATTTTTCTATAAAAATATTTTCCAAAAAATTTATCCAACCAAACACAAGAAACAATTTCTACTCCATAACAAGTGCAGTTCTTTATATATATTTTGACCCCTCTTACTGAAAATCTAGGCTCCGCTACTAGTTACATCAGGACCAAAGTAGGAAGAAGATCATGATTTGGCTCAAAGATTCAAAACAGATTAAACTTATAAAGATTTACTCAATAATTTCTGCTACTTTTGTAAATAAACTTGAAAGTGAACTCACCTCTGTTCTTAATTAGCAACCAGTAAGGTTGAAACTTCAAAGAAATTGAACTATAAAGTGGCCATTTGTGTAGAGGAAAGAGAGAAAATTGTTGAGCATTAAAATGTAAGTAAAAAGATGGACTAATGAAAAGTATAGATATAGCCATCCAATTAGCATTCCCTAATCATTTTGTTTTTTGTTTTTTTCGTGTTTGTGTTTTGTATTCGTATTAGGGCAAAGCATCCGTGTTTGGTATCCTATCCATATCTTTTTATATTTTTTTTAATTAAATAAAAAAAGGTTGTTATTTTAAAATGAGAAATAAATATAATTTGGTATGAGCAAAAGTATCTTACCTTTTCTTAGATTTTTCAAAAATATCTTGTATGTATGGGCAGACAGACAATTGGCACACAAATATCTATAAATTCCACGTGTCTTCGGATTTGGTAACAAAATAATATATTCTTTTTATTTATTTTATTCAACACATGTTGATTTGATTGGATTGGATATTTTTAAAAAAAAATATATCATATATATGCATGTATCTAGTATCAAATATATATTTTTTATTTGAATTTGATACAAAATTACCTAATTAGTAAGATAATATGTAATTATTTGAAATTTTAAATTGAATTAATATATATAACAGAAATATTTGTGTAATTAGATAGTTTGAAAACGAAAAATATAAAGAAAAATTAAAAGGAGTTTTTCAATTAAAAAAAAAGGCTAAGTGGACTACTTATGAAAAGTTGTGAAATTCGTAACCTGAAAAAAATAGGGAAAATGCATAAGTACTCCCCCAATCTATGCTCGAAATCCCAGAGACACACTTATACTATACTAGGGTCTTATTACCCCCCCTCGAATTTATTTTATAAATAATTTTTTACCCCTTTTCGGCCTACGTGGCACTATCAACCAGATAGCTTGAAAAAATTGTCAACACGCGCTGGGCCCAGAAGATAGTACCACGTAGGCCGAAAAGGGGTAGAAAATTATTTATAAAATAAGTTCGGGGAGTAAGGGTAATAGGACCTTAGTATTATATAAGTGTGTCTCTGAAATTTCGGGCATAGATTGGGGGTACTTATGTATTTTCCCAAAAAAAATGCATACGCATTCGAGTTTATATCACAACATAAAAAACATTATTTAATGATATATAAAAAAATACTTATTAACATGGATACTCGTGTAACCAGAAACTAGTGGCTGTACACACTATAGACTTTTATTAGAAGCAACATCAACATAGTCCATAGAGGCTCCGACCTTGAACAAATACTTTTTGAACGCTATATATTAAGAGGGACTCTCCCTAAAAACAGAGATCAAGATGTACCTTTCTCACATTTGTGGGCGAACTGTGATAAATAAAGTTAACTTTCGTTAATTCACCCCAAAACTCAGAAAACATCACAAAATTTTTAAAGGTTTTTCTGGGTGAACTACCTTTGAAATTTTTGTGATGTTTTTTGAGTTTTTGGGTAAACTAACGAAAGTTAACTTTGTTTATCATATTTGCCCACAAATGGGCGAAATGTTTTTTTGATCTATATTTTTAAAGAGTGTCCCTTTTGATCGATAGCGTTCAAAAATGTCCATTTTGATTGATAGCGTTCAAAAATGTCCATTTTGAGGCTGGACTCATTTCTCGTAACCATTATTGATTAACATAGTTTCTCTTGAAATTTAATTCCTTTTCATCATACATTCTTTCAATATCTTCGAGTACATAATTAGATGAGTAACACTTCTATTTATTTATTAGAAAGATTTAGATTAAATTAATTTTAAGAATATAAATATTATAAAATTTAATAAAAGAATCAGCTGACTTGGCATGATAAAATGGACAAAGTAACATGGAAAAGCTCTAAAATGAGTCAAAGTGTGTAGGTGTTATATTGTTCCCTTGGCAAGTTTGAAGGCCACGAACCTCTTTCTTATACCACTTACTAAACTCTGCTCCATCTTTCTCCACGCCTACCTTTTCTTTCTTCATCCTTAACTCAATCATTAGTTCTTATTCGATTCATGATTTGATTAGATTTTTAATTTATATATATATATATATGAATTTAATTGTTATTAATGTGATTTGATTTTAAAAAATTTAACGGTATTTCTTTCTTCTTCTTTTTCTACCATTGAAAAGGATATTTCATTTTATGCTAACCTATAATTCTTTACTATCGTTTTTTTTAAATGGGGTTATGATTGTCTTGAACTATTGAGAACTATAAGTTTTAATCAGGTGAATAAAGTTTATAAAAGATATTTTAAAAAATCAAGCAAAGTTCATAGTTGTTTATTTATTTTAATTTTAATTTACTTTATTATTGAGTAAATAATTTGTCGATTTGATTTTATTTGATTTATTATTATCAAATCAAACGAAATCAAATAATATTAATTTTAAAAAATTCAAAATCAAAGTAAATCCAGTAGGGTATCAATTTTATTTGAATGATTTTTAACCAAAATATCCTACTTACCACATCACCACCTCCCCCCCCAAAAAAAAGAAGAAAAAAAGATGGAATATACCAATTTCATGACCATGGACAGATGGGGGCTGACCAATTTCCGTACCAAACAAAAAAAGAAGCAAGATTTAATATAGGATCCTCCATAAAGGACCTTGATTCGGCTAGTCAACTAAAACTTTTTGCACATTGGCTCCTAACTTAGAAAGCCAATTGACAAAGGCCTTCTTTTGTAATTACTTCATCTCATATAGGATCTTGGAATCCTTCATATCTAGCTGGGAGGAGTAATTCACTCATTGTAACCTCCCTCAGATCATCATGTACCTTTTTGATGGAAGATGAATAAAATTCAATTTAAAAAAAAATAAAAAAATAAAAAAAATAAAATTGATACCCTCTTTAGATTTGACACATTGGTTTAGGTTTATATACATCTATTTAGTAAGAGGTAACACAACAAATCTATATACAATATAATATAAAGCTAGATAAAAGAATGGTGATGTGACACGTCTCTTTGACCAATGATCTTATTTATCTGTTTTTTTCTTTCATTTTTTTTTATTTTTTTTATTATTGTACAAAAATGAATTTGTCAATTACTACTTCATTTAGTCAAATTCTTTGATATTAAAACTTAATTGCCTTTATTTCCATTACACCTATAACTTTTGACAATCATAACTCCTAATTCATATTAATAGTCTTGTTCATGATAACTTTTGGTATTCCATATTATGTCCTACATTAGAAATTATGTTACAAAAGAAATGATCAAATTTATATGTATAGTAGAGCTAGGATTAACTAGGTGAAGCCATCTCATCTGTTTGGCCAACAAACTCAATCTTTTTTTACAATTGTATAAAATAGTATTTTATATCTTATTTATTGCTATTTTTTACTTATATGAGATTTGATTATTTTATTGCAGATACTTTTTTTGTTGAATGGAAAAAAGTTAATCTTTTCCATAACATTCGATAAACGGATCGAATTTTATTTACATGTAAGTCGTACTTTTTATTACTTGAATTTTATGGTAAGAACTTGACAAGAAATTCAAGTAATGCAAAATTTATATCAAAAGCTTAGTGTGAAATTGCTAACACGCCACTTTTAAATATTCTTTAATGTAAACTCAATGGTCTTTCTTTTCATTACTCTTATGAATTTTCAGTATAACCCTAAATAATTAATAGTCATGTTCATGATATATATGTAATGACCCGGTTGGTCATTTTTGGTAATCCTTGTAAAATTACTATTTTGCCCTCTCGATATCGACCCCGAGTGTCTTATGTTTGAGTTTTGAAAGTTGGTTTCCAAGCTTTGAGTAAAAAAAAGAGAATTTAGTAAGTTTTGATTTTGAAAGGCTAAATTTGCTTAAAAGTGGTTTTCAGTCTTTTGGAGTTTCAAGTATTGGAATGAAATTCCGTCGATTTCATCGGTCCCAAAATGTAGAATATGGTCTAGTAAAGTTATCAGTTTCATATTCAGAGTCACTTAGAGGATTTGAGGTCCTAAGTTAAATATTATTGAGATTTTAGCCTTTAGGTTGACTTTGATCAACATTCGGGGTTCAGATGCTTGGATCAGAATTTCGAGAGTTTCATTAGATTTGGGGGATGATTTTTGGCCTAAGTGAGGTCTTGGTTGATTGTTGAGAGCCCCCGAGTTTGTTTTAATCTTTTAGGCGTTATGTTAGTTTTTTATGGTTTTCACGGATGTCGGATCAAGGAGATCTCAGATTCATGTTTCGATGGTTCTATTGAGTCTGGAATATCGAGTATAATGAATTTGCATATGTGGTTTGTGTTTACAGGGTTCCGAACGAATCCCCAAGAGTATTTTCGATGTTTTTTGTTGCCTGGTGCTGTAGTCATCGCTTAAGTGGAACCTGATTCGCAAAAGCGAGCTAGACTGACCTTGTGGGCGGGGTCCGCTTTAGTGATGGTCGCTTAAGCGGAACCTGATTCCAAAAAGTGAGAGTAGCATTTTGGGCTGGGTTCGCGAGAGCGAGACCTCCAGCCTTTGCAGGGTTCATTTAAGCGAAACCTGGTTCGCATAAGCGACATCAGAGGGGGTTTTGACCTGTAAATTTTGGGGTTTAAGCCCCCATTTTCGATTTTGAGCTCGGGAAATGATTGGTTGTGATCTTTAAAAGGATTTCTGGTGCTAAATCATTTGGGTAAGCTTTTATGATCCTAAATCTTCATTTTTCTTTGATTATCTATGGATTTTAATATCAAAATATGAATTTTTGATTGGTAAATGATAAGGTTTTTCAAGAACTCAAGTTCTAAACTAAAATGAATATTATAAACTGATTTTGGGCCCTTTTTCAAAATGGTTTTCACCAATGAATTCCTAAAACCTTGAATATCATTTTCAAGTATTAAATTTCGGATTCAAACCTTCTTTTTAAAACCAAATTTTGAGTTGATTGACCCATTTTCTTTTAATGAAAATTGATGTGGGTGTTGTTGTTTCCTGAAATTTATTGTGAATACTTGTTTGTATATAGATTGTGTGGCTTCGAAAGTGATTTGGAAGAGGAAGACTCAACTCTTGGAGTGATTAATTGATTGATTTAAGGTAGGTGATTCTTTAAGAATAAAGTCTGCATAAATCATACCCCCTCCCCTACCGAACCCTCTCCCCACTTAGACCATCTCTAACAAAACACCAAATTTTACACCAAATTTGGTGTGTGAATAGTGTTACACCAAATTTGGTGTAACACTATTCATCAAACCAATTCACTTTTTGAATATTTTAATATTATTTTATTAAATAAAATTTTAATTAAACATTATATAAATTGTATATTTTAATTAAATCTCTTGTATATGTAATTATTTTTTATGTAATATTTTTATAATATTAATTTTAGATATAAAATTTAGTTTTTTAATAAATTAATTTTTCTATATATGACTTTTTAAAAAAATTAAGAAGTGCTACATGATATATTAACTTCATGTAATATAATGCACAACTTGATAATTGAGGATGAGCATGATCTTAATGCGCCAATTCAAGATGCATCGGAAGGTCCAACTCCGATCGTAGAAATGACAATAGATGAAAATTATCAATTTCAACAATTTCTAGCTCGATATAAAAAAATAAAGGACAAAGAAGCTCATTTTGAACTACATAATGCATTAATAGAGCATTTATGGGAGCACCGTAGTGATCTTGAAAGTTGAATATTTATGTAGAATTTAAAATAATTTTTTCAATTATGTAATGTTTATTTAATTGTATTTCATTAATTATTTCAAATTTTAATTGTATTATCCATTATTATGTATAATGTATAATATTTGCTAGCAATTTATATTATTTAAAAAAATATGGTACAAAATAATTTTATATTAAACGATTATAAAAGGAAATAATATGAATTATATATGGTGAATGTTTTAGAAAGAATTTGTTTTATGAAATAAGAAAATATAAATGAAATAAAAAATAATAATATAATAATAAAGAGAGAGAAAAATATTTCTTTTTGGTGTAAAATTTGGTGCAGTGGGTTGGAGTTGATTACACCAAAAATAGTGCCGACACTAAATTTGATGTAAAATTTGGTGTTTGGGTTGGAGATACCCTTATGGAATTACACTGAATGTTGACGCTGCAATAATCTGATCAGCCTTATCTTCTATCAAAGACATAAAATAAGGACTAGGAGGTTCACTAGAACTAAATCCGAATGGAGTATTTTTTGTTGAAATACCTGAATAGATCATCCATATATCACAAAATGCACCAATAATATGCTTATGGATGTTTTTCGCATCATTAATCTCCAAATACCAAGCACATATCTCTTCAAGAGACTCCTCCCAAGATTTAATCCCTTGATTTGCTTCAACCATTCTTTCCATAGAATTCTTGATATTCCCAAAAGGATCCTCCGAACTCGATAGACTTATAACACATGAGTCGTTAAATGGTAGATAGTACTTGAGCCCGTTACTACTACTACCATTACTCTTTGACCCTTCAAGAATTGAACTAGTGTTTTTCCCATAAGCATCTATATTCGAGTCCATCTGCGTTATAACACATGAGTCATTCGATGGTAGATACTCGAGACCGTTCTACTAGTACTATTATTAGTATTTTTTGGCAATGTTGATGATGACACTTCAAGAATCGAAGTAGTTTCTTCCTCATGAGGATCCATCGAATCCATAGGCGTTATAAAACACGAGTCATTAAATGGTAGACTAGACTCGACCGCTTTATTACTAGTACTATTATTATTCTTTGACAATTTTGATGATGACACATCAAGAATTGAACTAGTTTTTTCACCTGCCTCAAATTTTTGAGAGTTGAAAATGTTGTCATTATTTTCAACTCTAAAAGAGAGAGTTCTAGGGTTTCCACAATGTAGCAATCGACATAGCAAATGAGAAAACGAGTATTTTTTTTGGCTTTTGAAGAGAGAAGAGATCTTCATTTTTTTAAAAAAGAAAAAAATAAGGGGGAGGTATTGAAATGTGAATGGTGAAAAAAATAATGTGACCTTTTCTCTTTATATAGTTGTTGGAGTTTGATGGTTGGGTTGTGAATAATTAATGTAATTTTCCTGATTTTTTATTGGTGTGGAGAGCAATAAATGTCATGATAGAGTTTTTTTTGTTTGAAATTTATGATTTAAGGAAGGCTTGTTGTAAAATAAATATATATGTAATATGATATCACATGTTAAATATTCATTTTATTTAATGGATGTTTGACTAAACAAAATATTTAAAAAAGAAAGACATATTTTTACCGTTAGCATATGTTTTACTACATTTATGACATATGCTACATTTATAAGTTAAATTAAATTGTGAATTGACTTAAAATGAACCCTCTTTCAAATAAAAATAAATCTTTGAATTTTTCTTGGACACCAAATCAATTAAAGCTTCTCAATCTACATTGTTGTTTGATTGTGATGTAATTAATTACTCCAAAAAATTTATAAATCAAAATTGAATTTCAAATTTGAATAGTAATATAGTGGTCGTTTGACCATAAAAATTCAAAAAAGAAGAAGTTATTTTTGAAATTTTCAAAATTGAAGTTTTGTTTGACCAGATTTTATGCTAAAGAATATTTAAATTTTTAAATATACTTTGTAAAATTATGATTTATACCTCTCAATTTCTTAAAACTAGCAAAATCACCCAATTCAACTTATTTACCTTAAACCTTGACATACAATCAAATTTGCTCTAAAAAAAGTAACATCTCAAAATAGATAGTCATACGATATCATAGATAAGATCCCATATAAGAGTTGCTATATATTATTATAAATATTTTTTCACTTTATTTGAAACATTTGAAGTTGAAATTAAAGATGGGATTGTTTTTGGTTATTGTTTTTATAAATAATAGTTGATTGTATAAATATACTTTTCATAAAAAAAAACAACATGAAATATGATTTAAGCATGAAACATAATTGGGGAAATTACGCGAATAAGCAAACATATACCAATTAATTAGTTAACATAACTATAGTTTGAATTAATTACCCTTCGCCACTAATTTCTAGGCAAAATTATGCAGCCGAATTTCAATTGTATAAACGTGTAGTTTTCAAACTTTGTATAATATAATTTGTATAACTTTTGTATAATGTAATTTGTATAATATATTGTTTTATCACTGTTTAAAGTTAAGATGTTTGTGTTTGTATAAATTTGTTATTTCAAGTTTATACAAAAATAAATACAAATCAATTGATACTAACCAATTTATACAAATACGAATGAAAATAACTCAATTATACAAATACACACGAATTATACAAATAGGGTCGCTCATAACAACTTAAACTACAGCTACATCCCATAAATATGCAAATTATAGCTAAGGAGCCGAATTAAGTTTATTATAGTGACTATTGGCGAAATTTCCTCAACATAATTTAATGGAATTATTTTATAAAAACAAAAAGTTTAGGATAGATTTATTAAGAAATAATATATTATTATATATTCACTTTCCTATTTAGTGTAAATTCGATCCCACATAATATAGATTACAGATTTAGTGCCTTAGAACTAGGCCTTAATTGATTTGTAACTTACGTATATATGTATTGGTATTCTGTAAATGATAGACACAACTTCAACCATTTCTCTTCTCATCCAGAATCTCACTGCTCTTAACTTTCTGGATTCTCCATTTTGTAAGTTGGTATCAGAGCAGACTTTAATATTTCCAATAAAATGCCAAACAACGAACATAATACATCAACGCACAATTTCAGCACTTCAAATATCAGTCAACAAAGTGACGGTATGGATCCATCAAACCCATACTTTGTTCATCCTTCAAATCATTTACTCGTTCTAACGAAACTGAATGACACCAACTATCTGTCATGGAGTAAATCCAAGATACATGCCCTCACAGCCAAAAATAAAATTTGTTTTATCAATGAATCTATCAAACCACCTTCAGAAGCCGAACAAACAATTGAATATTATCAATGTATCAATATGATTTTGTCATGGCTTACACTCGATGGAATTAGATTTAGCCAAAGGGGTTGTTAATGCTAAGATCGCTCAACAAGTGTGGGAAGATCTCCAGGATCAATTCTCACAAAAAAAAAGAACGCACCAGTGAGTCAATTTATGCAGGCTCCACGCCATCTACATTTGGTGGTTGTCCGTCGCATCATTCGATATCTCTTGGGAACATCTACTCGTGGATTATTCTTTCCTAGTGGTTCTGAGATTCAACTTAATGCATTTAGTGATTCTGATTGGGCTGGATGTCCTGATACTCGTCGCTCCGTCACGGGTTGGTGCATGTTTCTTGGAGATTCCTTGATATCTTGGAAGAGCAAGAAGCAAGATCGTGTATCAAAATCTTCCACCGAATCTGAATATCGAGCAATGTCTACTGCTTGCTTTGAGATTGTTTGGCTTCATGGTTTACTTGCAGAAATTGGATTTCCTCAATCTAATCCCACTCCTCTCCATGCTGACAACACAAGTGCTATTCAGATTGCTACTAATCCAGTTTATCATGAAAGGACCAAACACATTGAAGTGGATTGTCATTATATCAGAGAAGCTGTAGATAAGAGAGTCATTACTCTTCCACATGTATCCAGTGATCTTCAAATAGCTGATGTGTTTACAAAGTCTATGGCACGACAACGTCATCAGTTTCTGGTAGGCAAATTGATGTTTTTTGATCCACCGGCATCAATTTGAGGGGGGATGTTAGCATGATTGGACAAATTCTAAATATCTGTACATATCTATGTTATAACTTAAAAAATTTGTGTAATGATGATAGGAGATAGCATAAATTAATGTAGCATATTTTCAGAGATATTACAATTAGGAATAACATATATTTAGGGATATATAGAAGATTTTTAGGCATGCCTAAAAATAGAAAGAATTCTGATTTACATGCCTAAAAATCTACTATATATCCCTAAATATATGCTATTCCTAATTGTAATATCTCTGAAAATATGCTACATTAATCTATGCTATCTCCTATCATCATTACACAAATATTTAGAGTTATTTGAGAGTTCTTCCATTAAATAGAAAGAATTCTGATTTACATGCCTAAAAATATGCTATATATCCCTAAATATATGCTATTCCTAATTGTAATATCTCTGAAAATATGCTACATTAATCTATGCTATCTCTTATCATCATTACACAAATATTTAGAGTTATAACATAGATATGTACATATATTTCGAATCTGTCCAATCATGCTAACACCAACAATTGATTAGATCCAAAAATCAATGACATCTCTTTCACAAGGTATACTGACAGTTTCTGCCTACTTTACAAAATTCAAAAGTCATTGGGACGAGTTAGATACGCAGAGATATGTACCCACTTGCAATCAGATGAAAGCACATGTTGAACAAATGGAAGAAGATCGAGTAATGTCGTTTCTCATGTGACTCACCACTACCCAATGTTCGTCAAGCCTACTCGCTTGTTATTCAAGAAGAAACTCAACGAGGTATGGCAACAGAACAAATGGAAATTTTTTCTATTTCTGCTGCTATCCAAAGTCATCAAAATAATTCTTTAAACAGATTAAAAAACAAACATTGTGAACACTGCAATAGAGAGGGACATACAGTTGATAATTGTAGGACTCTAAAATTTCATTGCAATTATTGTGACAAAAGAGGCCATACAGAGGATAGGCGTAAATTCAAAAATGGTACGTGGGTGTCAAACAAATCAAGCAACCAAAATGCGCAACAAACCATCTCGTAGAAGTCAAGGTAACTTACAGAATATTGTTCCATTGGCTAATGTTACAGATTCTTCTCAAACTTCACATGGAACTCATTCTCAAGATACCAATAGTCAAGGTAACTTACAAAATATTGTTCCATTGCCTTCCTCACTACGATACTTCACATTCAATTCCAATGGAGTATCTACGGAGGATGAATATCGAAAACCAACCAAAGAAATCAGATCCTGAGTATATTTGTGTTGATTTATATACACACCTGAAGAATTATTATGAACTTCCAAACCCAAGAAATATGTAAGAGTATCAAGATCTTTCATATGAAAAGAATCTTAATATGCTATTGGTGACTAGTGATTAATGAAGAATTTGTTCTTGTAATAATAATGTCATCCATATATATCAAAAGAAGAAAACAAATTGTATATTTTTTCCAAAGAAACAAAGATGAGTCTTATTTGCTCTGCTCAAAAGAAAATTGTAGCAAAGTAGATCGAAACTTGTCAAACCAAGCCCTAGGAACTTGTTTTGGTCCAAGCAAATACTAGTGCATACATTTGATGTAAGGGATGAAAACAAACCAGGTGGAGGTTTCCTATAAATATCTTATTTAAGATCACCATGGAGAAAAAAACATTTTTGACATCCATTTGATGAAGAGACCAGTTCTGCGAAGCAGCAATGATAATAATTGTTTGCACCACTCCATACTCCTGTCTATTACCAAGAACAACCAACCGAGCTTTGTATCGATCAAGAGTGCCATCAAAATGAGGTTTAAATAAATAAGCCCATTTACATCCAATTAGGAGTACGAGATACTCTGTTACATCATCGAGTAGGCTCATGAGGATTAGACCTTAAAGAATTCTCAAATTCTAGTTGTGGTGCAGTCTCAAGTGGCAGATCAGTTTCAGGATGGGGCAAAGTTGGCTGACGTCGTTCATACAGAAATCCAGGTTTGAACTGCTTAAAAGAAAATGATAAATCCTCAAAAGTAGGAAGAAGAGGAGAAATAGAAGATGACTCAATATGAGTAGAAAAGAAATACCGATTTTCAAAGAAAACAACATTTCTAGAAACACAAAATTGGTTAGAACATGGATCATGTAACATCTCGTCTTCAAAAAGCCAACTAGAGATTCGTACAAGTTAAACTTCAGTTTTTAATTTTTGGTCAACTTCAAATGACTATAATTTTCAGCACATAAAAAGTTAAGTGGCCCATGAGGTATCAAATTGAAGGTCTTTGAGCCATATTTCCAACGCCGCTGAGTTTTCTAAATTCCGAGCTCAGGTGAAGGAGTTATGCCCGTTTGGGTGCAACCTCTCTAGTTAAGGCATTTCATCCGTCTGAGAGAGGGGTATTTTGGTCTTTTCCTTACCCCACACGACTTGACCACGTTTTACACACCCAAGTTAAGGGTCTAATCAGATGCTAAGTTAATTTAGACATTCCAAAAGCGTTTAGGGATTTTAGAGCAGGTTCAAGAGGAGAAAGGAGAAGGGTTTCAACTAAACAACAGGATCAAAATGTAATTTAAACTTTATTAACTAATAATTTGATTTGATAAAAAATATTTTGGTCATGTTGTTTAGTTGACAAGACTATTTCAATTCATGCTCTTCCAAATCCAAGCTCCTCTAAAATAGGCCTGTTTTGACAAAGAATGTAACATGCGTACAAATTTAGATGGTTATAAAGAAAATGACTTTCAACCTTAAATGGAAAATATGCACTTTTGGTATTTGGTATCTAAACACCAGAAAATACTTTCAAAGAAAATTATTGTTCATCACTGAATTTGGAAGAAAAGAAAACAAGAACAACATCTGTCAAGTTTCAATGAGATAGAACAAGTCTATTTCGAAACTTTATTGAAGTTTTTAAACAGTTTCCTCTACTGTGAAAATGTTTAACTCACCACTTATCATATACTCCATGTCATGTAAGACATGCCTGGAGTTCTACATAAAAACGACGTCCTTCTTTATCATGTCTTACTTTTTTTTACGCCTTCATTTGTAGTTCCACCCTCGGATTTCCCCGATTTCTGATTGGATCTCTACTTTCTCCTAATGGAATCTGGGGCTATTGTTGCCAGAGGAGTAT
Organism: Solanum piurae; assembly: GCA_029582685.1. Classification (NCBI taxonomy): domain Eukaryota; kingdom Viridiplantae; phylum Streptophyta; class Magnoliopsida; order Solanales; family Solanaceae; genus Solanum; species Solanum piurae. Next base: position 6,554 of record JAJOOO010000637.1, on the reverse strand, counting down.
TCAAATTCAAAGGCTGAAGAACTTGGTCCAACTCATTCCACTCAAGTTCTTCAACATTACCATTTTCATATTTCACCTTGAACCGACCAACTTCCCCATCAAATTCAGTAATTTCCCCATAGTAATACTGGTTCCCAAACAACTTGCGAACTTCTCTTCCTTCAAACCATGGACCAATAACAATGTTAAGTGATTCTTCTGCTGCATCAGTAACTGTTGGTAAGGGAGAAAAGGTGTCAACACTTGAGGAAATGGGAGGCAACCCTTTAATAACAACAGCCGGCTCTCCAGGTATCTCAAACACTCCAGGTAGTAAAGACTCCTCCATGCCGTCATTGAATGGAAAATACATTTCAAGCTGTCCTTTTTGATAAACCTTGTCAACAAATGATTATGTTCCTATTATAAAATGGAGTTTATCATTTTTAAATAACAAAAAATAGATGAAACATCAATTTATATGCAAACAATAATCTAAACACTTGGTAATTGTTGCAATTCAGATGCTTTTCAAAGCAAAACTAGAGAGGAAAAGAGAAGATAATTTAACCAATTGCCTATTAGCAACAAACATGCCTTGTTATGATTCAGAACAACTTTGGAAAGTAAACAACTGTTTCACAATAAGTTATAAAGAGTAAATATTATATATCATAATTGTCAATTTTCAGCTGAATGCCTCTCAAAGTGAGAGTCTTTCCATTATATAGAGAAAATAAATATTACACATCCCTGAAGATCCGCCATTCTTATCCCTAAAGATAAGCTATTCTATCTCTACAAATCTGCTATTGAATCCCTCTAAATCTACCTTGCTATCCCTCCAAATCAGCTATTCTATCACAATATTTATTCCTTTGATTCTACAACAAACGTATATGATCATGCTAATTTATATCACTATATAATTACATTAATATATACAATCATTTAGTTGTCCATCATGCTAACATCCCCCCTCAAATTGATACTGGTGGATCAAGAAGCATCAATTTGCCTACTAGAAACTGATGGCATTGCCGTGCCATGGATTTTGTTCAGCTATTTGAAGATCACTGGACACATGTGGAAGGGTAATGACTCCTTTATCTACAGCTTCTCATATATAATGACAATCCACTTCCATGTCCTTGGTCCTCGCATGAAAAACTGGATTAGTAGCAATCTGAATAGCACTTGTATTGTCAACGTGGAGAGGAGTAGGATGAGATTGAGGAAATCCAATCTAAGCAAGTAATCCACGAAGCCAGACAACCTCGGAGCAAGAAGTAGACATGGATCGATATTCAGCCTCTATTGAAGATTTTGACACACGATCTTGCTTTTTACTCTTCCAAGATATCAATGACTCTCCAAGAAACATGCTCCAACCAAAAACTGAATGACGAGTATCAGGACATCCCGCCCAATCAGAATCACTAAAAGCATTAAGACGAATAGAAGAACCACTTGGAAAGAACAATCCACTAGTAGATGTTCCTAGAAGGTACCGAATGATGCGACGAACAACCACCAAGTGGAGATGGCGGGGAGCTTGCATAAATTGACTAACTTGTTGAACTGCAAAAGAGATATCAGGCCGAGTCATAGTAAGGTAATTTATAATCCCAACTAATTGTTGAAATATAGTTGGATCAGGAAGAAGATCGCCTTCCTCATGACGATACTTGAAATTCAATTCCAATGGAGTATCTATGGAGGAGGAAACTTGAAGACCAGCCAAAGAAATTAGATCCTGAGTATATTTGTGTTGGTTTAGAAACACACCTGAAGCAACATTATGAACTTACAAACCCAAAAAATAAGTAAGAGTACCAAGATCTTTCATATGAAAAGAATCTTTAAGCTGCTGTTGGAGGCTAGTGATTAGTGAAGAATCAGTTCCTGTGATAATAATGTCATTTACGTACACCAAAAGAATAACACAACCTATAGATGTTTTCCGAAGAAACAAAGATGAGTCATATTTGCTCTGCTCAAAAGAAAATTGTAGCAAAGTAGACCAGAACTTATCAAACCAAGCTCTCTTGGAACTTGTTTTAATCCATACAAAGACCGCTTCAACTTGCATACATCTGATGTAGGCGATGAGAATAAACCAGGTGGAGGTTTCAAATAAATATCTTATTTCAGATCACCATGGAGAAAAGCATTATTGACATCCATTTGATAAAGAGACCGGTTTTGTGAAGCAACAATGACAATAATTGTTTGTACCGTAGTCATTTTGGCTACGGGTGCAAAAGTCTCCTCATAGTCCATCCCATACTCTTGTCTGTTACCAAGAACAACCAATCGAGCTTTGTACCGATCAAGAGTTCCTTCAGAATGAAGTTTGATTGAATAAACCAGTTACATTCTATAGGGAGGACATTTGAAGGATATGAAACAATGTCCCATGTGTCATTTTCTTTAAGAGCCAAAAGTTCTTCCTCTATTGCTTTCTGCCAACATTCATGTTTGGAAGCTTGTGAGTAACAAGATGGAACAAATATGTTGGATAAAGTAGAGGAAAAGCCATACCAGTTGGGAGTACGAGATACTCTTGTAGATTGCCGAGTAGACTCAAGAGGACTAGATCTTGAAGATTTCTCAGATTCTAGTTGTGGTACATTTTTAGGTGGTGGATCAGTGTCGGGATAGGGTAAAGTTGACCGACGTCGTTCATACAAAAATCTAGGTTTGAACCTCTTAAAAGAAGATGATAAATCCTCAAAAGTAGAAAGAAGAGGAGAAGTAGAAGATGAGTCTACAATTGTAGGAAAGAAATACTGATTCTCAAAGAAAACAATATTTCTAGAAATACGAAATTTGTGAGAACATGGATCATAGCAAATAACAACTTTTTGTGAAGTACTATAACCCCTAAAAGCACATTTAGTAGACTGTACAAAAAGTTTATTGCGCTGCGAAGGAGGCAAATGCACAAAACAAACACAATCAAATGTATGAAAATCACTATAGTTAGGATTGTGGTGATAAAGATGAAAATATGGAGACTCAAGATTTAACACTTTAGATGGAAATCTATTAATTAAATAGACAACAGTAGACAAAGCTTCCACCCAATATTTAGATGGTACAGAAGACTCAATCAATAAAGTACGAGTGACATCTAAAAGATTGGAGATTTTTTGTTCAGCAACTCCATTTTGTTATGGTGTATATGGGCAAGAGTGTTGTGAGATAATTCCTTTGTCAAGAAAGAATTTTTTGAATTCAGAAGGCATATATTCTCCACCAAAATTAGATTTTAATAATTTGATGCATGTAGAAAATTGAGTCTCAATGTAAGCCAAAACTGTCTTGAACATGGAAAATACCTCAGGTTTGGATCGAAGAAAATGCACCCATGTAAACCGACTATAATCATCTATGAATGTCACAAAGTATTTGAATTGAACATGAGAAATAATTGGTGAAGTGCCCCAAACATCACTATGAATGACATCAAAACATTTTGTAGCACGATTACCAAAAATAGGAAAAGGAAGAGTTTTACTTTTACCTAATTTATAAGTAGAACAATCAATGGAACCAACTGAAAAATGATTTTTATTTCCCAATAAACCAGAATTTGATAAATAAGACAACACAACAAAATTTGGATGTCCTAGATGCTTATACCAAACCTCAGTTTTACTAGCAGTAGAAGTACAAGAAAAATATAGAACAGGAGGAATGGAAAAGTGTATAGGAAATAATCGTCCAACTTTAGGCCCCTTTGCGATTATCGTTCCCGACACCTGATCCTGCACAAGACAACCATTACGAGAAAAATTCACATCACAATTGTTATCTACCAATTGTCCAACTGAATTAAGATTAGTTGAGGACTTTGGTGAAACAAAAACATTCTTGAAAGTTGGAGTAATGTCCCCAACCTTGGTAATGGGTGAATTACTACCTTTGGCAATCTGTATTTGTGATGGTACTTGATACTTACGAACATTTTTTAGGATGCTCATTGAGTTGGTCATATGATTGGAAGCACCTGAATCAACAATCCAAAAATTAGATGTAACATCATTACCTTATAATCCCAATGCTGAAAAGGATGACACGATCATTTGTTGTACCATTTCAGCAGTAAGAACTTATCCTGAAGATGAGTTATCATCGGTGGAACCATTTATCACATCTTGAAAAGCATTGATCCTACGATTTTAAGGGTGCGTGGGACACTCTTTGATAATGTGTCCTTTTTGTTTACAATAATTACCGATCTTCTTGCTATAATTGCTAGCAATATGACCATATTCCTTGCAACTATAGCATTGAGTTCTACTCATATCCTTGCCCTTTCCTTTACCTTAAGCAGAAAATGCAACAGTGACATCATTTTCTTTCTTGAAAGCATTTTGTGTGATAAGACGTTGATCTTCATGAAGTATTTCCCTAAAGCAAACATCCAAAGAGGGAGACGGGTCAAGATTTCATCAATTTAGAGCGACCACTCTCAAAGTCGGAGCGTAATTTCATCAAAAATTGGTCTCGCTTACTTTGCTCATGAATTGCCTGAATCACTGATAGAGATTCAGTAGGTATTTTGGCATAGCCAATATCTGTAAATTCAGCCCATAAGTTCTGAAATCCGAAAAAATAATCCTGAACAGAAAGACCTCCTTGAGAGTAATTAGCAATTTTATACTCTAACTAAAATCGTCTTGCGCTATTATCTTGGTTGTAAACCTTTTGTAAGTAATCCCACATGGCCTTAGCTGTCTTATATGACCTGAGATTAAGAACAATAAGAGGGTCAATTGACCCTAGATCCATGTCATCACCCGAGCATATTTAATCTTCCATTCACCTAGCTTTGTTGCATCAGTAGGAGCAGGATTGCTTCCATCTATATGGCCCCATAGTTCTTTGCCGGTGACAAACAACTGAAACTGAAACTCCCAAGAAGAATAATATTTTCCTGTGAAACGAACATTGAAGGATTCAAAGTGATGTGAATTCATGCTTTTGAATAGCTATGAAAACTACAAAGACTCAAGAAAGCAACTAGAATGACCAAGAACCAAATTCCGAGGTGGTAGGACTGATTGTCAATGAACAGTCAACCAAAAACCAAGATTTTCAAAAAAAATTAGAAGGAACCACAGATGAATCTATGAAACAAGACATCCAAGAGAAAGCTTTGATACCATGTCATTTTTCAGCTGAATGCCTCTCAAAGTGAGAGAGTCTTTCCATTATATAGAGAAAATAAAGATTACACATCCCTAAAGATCCGCCATTCCTATCCCTAATGATCAACTATTCTATCTCTACAAATCTGCTATTGAATCCCTCTAAATCTACCTTGCTATCCCTCCAAATCAGCTATTCTATTACAATATTTATTCCTTTGATTCTACAACAAATGTATATGATCATGCTAATTTATATCACTATATAATTACATTAATATATAAAATCATTTAGTTTTCCATCATGCTAACTATAATACTAACCTCCAATGAGAAAAGAATTTCTAGTATGTTTTCTTATTAAAATACAGATAACATTGTGAATACATTTGATACTTGCTACCTATTTTTATGTGAAAGTAGGAAAATTCCTATCATATATTCTCTCCAATTTTGAGATCACGTCTCTCAAAGTTGTTTTCAGCGGGTGTTACACACAGAGAGAGTACTCCATCCAATCAAGAGACCAAAAGGAGGAGGAAGAAATAATGTAGGGAGATGGAACAACAACAATGATGCAGATAAATGGAAGAATAACAATGATGCAGTGTAGGAAGTCGGAACAACATCAATAATGATGGGAGATGGAACAATAACAAAAGAGGAGATAATGATGCTGGGAGATAGAACAATAAAAAAGAGGAGACAATGACAAATACTGTTGCTATTGTAAGTAACCCGGGCACATGAAGCAAAATTGTAAGAAATTACAATTCGCATCCAACATATTCTTACTGCCACTGTTGTTGCTTCTTCTAGTTCACCTTCAATTGTTACATTTTCCAATCGATGAGTATGCCAAATTTACAAGGTATCATGAATCAATTAAAGAAACCACTCTAGCCCCTGCCCTTACTGAGTCAGGTAACAAATGTCTCATTTCCTTCTCAAGAAACAATATCATTGGTTTGACTGCCACAAATCACATGACAAGTAATCCCAAAATTTTAAAATTCTGATCATATGAAGCACTATCCCTTGTTACCATAGATGATGGACTTATCAAAGAACTAAAATGTTTGTCTCATTATTTTCCAATTATTTTACTTTCTAGGATCTTATGACGGAGCAAATTATTGGTAAAGGACATGTATCTGACAGTCTCTACAGTCTTGATGCATGTGTGCCTACATCAATTGTTTGCTAAATTATCGTGCTCATCATTTGAAGCGCGTTGTCAATTGAGACATAATTCTCTACCAATTTTGAAATAATTATGTCCTCAGTTTCATAATGTACCTTCAATCGACTTTGAGTTTTGTCATTTTGCACTCATTGAGTCCTAGAATAATAATGGGACTGATTTTGCTTTAGAATTAGTTCATTAAGATAATTAGGGACCATTTCCCATTGTGT
>JAJOOO010000636.1:0-47468 GCA_029582685.1 Solanum piurae | reverse complement strand
AAAGTTTGTTTCAGGTACGCGTCTTCATTCCACGAGATTGACTTACGGATCGTCGATGGATCTACGGTCCGTAAGTCCCTTCCGTCAGCCAGGACTTAGAAAATATTTCAGCTTCCCAAAATCAACTTCTCTGAAGCAAACGACGGACTCGAAGCACGGATCATAGATCGATCTACGGTCCGTCAATCCTCTTCCGTAGCTCCACACTTAGAATCTTCAGAAATTAGGTACTGGAACCCTCACAATATCATTCTACGGATCCGCAGTACGGTCCGTAGATCTATCTACGGACCTTCAATGGGCACCGTGGTTCCACACTTGGTCAGATTTCCCTGATTTGCCTCCATGCCTTGGCTGCTGATCTACGACCACCATCTACGGATCGTAAATAGACCTATGGTCCGTAGATCATCTCCGTAGATGCCCTTTTCTGCACTTCTTTCAGCTGTCTCTTTAATTTCGCGCCTGAACATCTTTCCTGCACAATTTGATAAAATACATAAAAACCAATACAAAAAGGCTCTAGACACACACAACTTGTAAGTGAAATGTATTAGAAATACCGTAAACTCACGGTATATCACCACGCTCCGTAGCTCTAGCTCGTGGGTCAAGGCCCTTGATGTTTTGTGTTGTTGAGCTGAAGGTCATGACCTACGTACCTACATGATGGCCAGTAGGTCAACCAACGGACCGTAGGTCATGGGCATGAGTCAAGGTCTGCCAATCTGCCAAGTTTCGGCCAAGGTGAGGGTTAGTTTAGTTAATTCCTATTTTAGTTAGTTTAGTGTAGGGTCGGTTTATCTTGATTTAGTAGGCCTATATAACGATTATTAAGCTAGTAAACAACCCTTAACACTTCATAAAATTCCCCAAACCAAATCATAACTAACTTTTCCCCTCAAGAAAATCCTCTCTCTAGAAGTGAAGAAGAAGAAGAAGAAGGGCAGCAACCTAGGTCGAAATTCCTCCATATTTTCAAGATTTTTCTAGGCTTTGAATCAAGGTATGTTAGCTTATTCATCTATGGGTTCTTCCACCCATAGAGACCCTAGATTTCCCCCAAATTGTGAAGAAAAACCCAATTCTAGCTAGGGTTTCTTCCTACATTGTGGGTAGTGTTTGGGTATGATTCCAATATAGTGGATAATACTTAATTATGATTGAATTAGTATTGAATTATGATATTATGATGAATTTATGTGATTTTCATGGTAAAACCTAGTCTATTTGATGAATTTGATATTTTGTGAGTTTATGCCACGAAAGGTGAAATTGAAGAATTAGAATTGATCTTCTAAAATTAATGTCATGTGTAGTAATGGTTCAAGATTAGGAACATATAGACATGAATTGAACTAGACTCTATTAAATAATGAATCTTGACTTATGAAGCTTGTAGTTGAACCTTTTTGATGAACAATGACTAGAATCACTTGATAATAAAGAATGTGATTAGAATGCCTTAGAATCTAGGGGTAATTGATGATTGTGAGCTTTGAGAGTAAGGCTTGTAGTCAAGAATGTTGAATCACTAGGGCTTCGAGAGTAAAGCTAAGGTGATGAATAGAAGTCTAATAGGTAGAATTGTGGTGAAAGGTACTTACCTAACCTACCTTATAAATGATTGAAAGTATAAAGTGATAGAATCACTTGAACATGGATTGATTTTCAAGGACATCCTTCCATGAGACATGAGTATTAAGCAAGGCTTAATAGTAAATCTTTGAGTGTATGCTTGGCCTCAAATGGATATTGACAATGAGATGGAGTGTCACACAAGATAGAGTCTGGGCTTCAAGTTGAAAGGAGGACCACACCTAGTTGATGTGAGGACTATCCAAGTTAAAGGGGGAACTCTTACGTAGTAGAGTGTGGGTTTTCCCAAAGTTAGGTCTCATGAAATGGGAGCCTTCACATAGTTGAGTTAAGGTTTCTAGTAGCAATCTCCATATCCAATGAACTAAGACATGCTTGAAGAAGCATCTCATAGTGTTTAAAAGCATAAATTAACTAAGACTTACTTAATGAAGTACCTCATAGTATTCAAGAGTATAAATGGACTTAGACATGCTTAAGGTAGTATCTCATAGGGTCCATGTTAATAATGAACTTAGACATGCTTAAAGAAGTGTCTCATAGGGTTCAAACTAATAAAGAACTAAGATGTGATTAAGGGAGTGCCTCATAGTGTTCTAAAGTTAAAGAGAGGAACTAGGTTCCAAACCAAGAAGTATTAGTATGAGGACCTAAAAGTGGTACTTAGCATGAATAGTATTATGGGATGCTATTCATGCATTGTACAAGTATGACTTAAGGTTATTCAAGAAAGTGTTCTTTTGTGTGATGTATCTTGAGATAGGATTGTGCTATAGTTGTCTTCCTTATTATTATTGACTAGATGTGAGAGATTCCCTGGTTAAGAGAAGTAAGCTAATAATGAGACCAAAGGAGGGTAAGTATGACTATGTTGACTTCAAGGTTATGCTTAGTGTGAATGATATTATGGGATGCCTTTCATGCATTGCACAAGTGTGCTTTGAGGTTACTTAGGAGTATGGTGCCCTTATGGTAGAAGAGTCTAAATCTTGACTAGTAATATTGACTATGTTCAAGATGACCAAAGGGGATACTTAGCTTGGATGGTATTATGGGAAATCATTCATGCATTGCACAAGTATGCTTTGAGGTTACTTGAGAGTGGTCTTATCATGATGTGAATGACTAAAGAGTTGAATAATGCTTATATGATGCTTATGTTTGAGACTTGGCTTATTATTGTGATGTTGTCTCTTATGCTTATAGTTTGTGTTTCATGAAGTATTTCATATGATTTTGGATTATGTCTTATATTGACTAACCCTTGTTTTATTCTCTTATGATTATGCTAGCTAACATATTTAGTACATTTTGTACTAACGCATACTTTGCCTACATTCTAATCAGATGTAGGGTTTCAGAGATTTAGTTCCATTCTTGAAGCTAGATTTTTAAGGAGCAAAGGAGTTGAAGATTTGGTGAGTCCTCATAGCTTCGAGGACAAACCCACTATTTCCTTTATGTCTTTTATTTCATATTTTGAGACTATTGTATGGGCTGTGTCCCAAGATTTTTATTAAAAGTTGTATTAGATGGTTTGAGACAAAGTTTTAGAAAAGGCTTCCACTTATTTTTAATAAAATACTTCGATTGTATGGTTAAAAGTTTTAAATTTTCCGTACTTTTCTATTATCTTATGTTCATGATAGGCTAAGGGCTTGTATGAGGCTTTTCGAAGTCTTGTACGCCGTGTTACATCTAGGGGGTACTCCTGGGTCGTAACAGAAACATAAGAACCAAATACACCCTAAGTCTTCCTTTAGCAAAAATAAGTTGTCTCAAAATAAGTGTTATCTTAAGATTTCAAAATAAAAAACAATAGATTTTTCTAATTGTACTCTTATACTCAATTTCCTTAATACTGTTTCATTTTCAAGAGATATTTATTCAATAGGAATATTTTAATACACTATATTGTGTATTTATTGATTTATAAATGACCACAATTTATCTATATCCATATTATATTAAAAATATGAAAGTCCTTAGAAATGTTGATTGAAATTTTTACCTTTCGTTAGAAGACTTTTCAATAGATAAAATTATCATTTACTATTTTTCTTAAATTATTAATTATCTTTATAATATTTAAAATTAAGAAGTCATAAAATATATGGTAATATATATTAGAAAAATTAATAATTAAGGAGTCCTAAAATATATGATAAGAGGAAAATAAATTTTAAAATTAAGGAATCCTAAAATATATGGTAATAAAAAAAATGATAAAATATATTTGGAAAATTAATAATTAAGGTGTCCTAAAATATATGGTAAGAGAAAAATATATTTTAAAATATTAGGAATCCTAAAATTAAGGGTAAGAGAAAAATATATGATAAGAGTTGTAATGCTTTCTCTCATCAACATAATTTTATGTTATGTCGATAGTTCTGAATTATTTCTACCAATGTGAAGTTTCATATTGACGGCTTGACGCAATAGACCTTGTAATTTTATTTTCTTCCAAATTTTGTACAATTTAAATTTTTTGTGTGTACTTGAAAAAAATCTGTGTAATTCAATCTTTTCTCTTTCCTAAATTGTCAAGGCCCAAAATCGAGGTCATGATGGAACCTTCTAAAACTCACCAATAGGTAAGCTTAATCCTTAGCCCAAAACCGACGATAATAGGTGTAGGGGGCGGAAGAATTATAAGAAGTTCAGTAAATCATTTCAAGAGAAAACAACGAAATAAGGAAACAATATATATAAACATAGATTTCGAATGAGGGCCAAAAAAGACAATATCCTATCAAAACTTGGTGGACGCCAATGCAAAAACTACCATAAAAGGAGAGAGTATAGACTAGACATATAAAACAAATACACAAGTTGTCTCGAAATACAAAAGACTATCCAAAACTATATACATATGGAGATGAGTCGACTCTGATCGCTAATAAGGTCACCCTCGATCTCCGGGATATCAACAATAGCAACACGAGAACCACCATGCGAACTAAAGCTCGGTCCACATCAGGGAAAATATGCCAAATGCAGTATGAGTATCAAAACAACGAGTACTCAATAGGAATCATAGGTTGACCGATCTTGAAATTGCATAAAAAAATAAGAAGAGAACAAATCAAGGTAATAGGATGACACTAAGTCATTAGTAGATATGCAATGAAGTAAATCTACCATAGCAAATACTAAAAGTAGTAAAATCTATCTAAATGTAATTGGACCCCATAAGCCCAAAAGGCACATACAAAGGCATAACATCAATAAAACATACAAACAATGACTCGACTGAACCCATAAGCCTAACGGGTACACTCAAAGGCTGTAGTACTAGGAAGAATTCTGAAATGAACACATACACCTCGAATATAGCAACTCCCAGAATCTTTTATCGAATAACTAGTCCTTTCTCAAAATCTTACATCTAAAAGTCTTCATAAAACCTAACGTATTCTAGAATCTTATATCGGATAGCTAATCCTTCTCAGAATCTTACATCAGAAATCCTTATAAGAACCCAACAATCCCTGGAATCTTACATTGGAGAGGTAGGTATCACCCCAAAATCTTACATCACAATGGTCACATAAACACCTAGCAACTCTCAGAATCTTACATCTGATATGTTGTACAAAACCCTAACCTATCCCAGAATCTTACATCACTATAACTACACCACTTGCTAGCCCCTCCAAAAATCTATGATCGGGTCAGCTATAACGCTAAAAGGAAAAGAGGTCCTAAACGATTCTAGGGTAACCACTCACCACAACCATCAAATCATAGATATTAATATGGATACCAAAGGTCATAACCTAACCTAGAGGGTTGCATCACCCCCCCAACTTAGGCTTTTGGCGTAAGTTGGCTATTCACACAAACCACAAATCATGAGGATTATGGGTAATGGGTTAAGAAAGGTCACAATTTCATCAAGTTTCTTCCAAGAAAAGTCTAAGGCTCAAAGGGTGTTCAAACGGGGTTCATACACTCACAAGGTAGGCCACATAAGAGGTATAATATCAAATTGTTTCACACTCTTCAAAGTTGCCTAAGATCATATTAAGAGATTGCATCACTTAGTCAATTGGACCAACGAGGAAAATTCTAGGTGTCATCACACATGGCTCACGGTAAGCTCATCACACAAGGCATAGACACCAATGTCAAACAAGACTCCACACTTTTGCTAGTGTGCAATGTTCATCACAAGATACTCAATTTGATACTTGGCTAGTCACAACGAGATGCAAAAAATTCACATATTGTCTATGCAACTTCATTTGGCCTCATCGTAGCCGCACTTCACTTTTATTCGATTATGAGCACTATTCAAGTGATCGGTATTGATCAAGACCGATGCTCAAATTTGCAAGAGACTATCCATATTCAAATACAAACAAGAGAGGTGGCACAAAGAGGAGGTGGTTCACTGACCAATTGCCACCCTCCACCAAAAACATTCAACATTGTCCTCAATGTGGGTAGAGAGCAGGCATTACTGCAAATAAAACAAAATAAGAATAATAAAGAAAGACTAACAAGAAATGATAACATTCTAGTGTGTAAACAAGTAGAATAGGGTAATGAGGAATCTTTACTAAGCACCCAGTTGGCGAGACAGTGAACCAGTCATCGGATGCTTCGGCGATGCGCCCAATGTTCTTCAGATCGCCCTTAGTTCCAGTGGGCTGCATTCTCAGAGAAGGGCAGATCGACGAAGATGTAGGAGGTCGTCGAACAGTTCAGCGACTCGCATAATGGACTCAGAATATTGCCAGATGATCCTTGAGGAACGTTATCAACATTGAAGGAAAAAGGGCGAGGAAAGTCGGGTCACCTAAGCACATTGGCGACTCGCCGAATGTTCCAGAGTCTCAGCCGCATTTTTGAGGTCCATAAGGCGAACCAAATTGTGCTCGCCGAACGGGTTCGACGACTCGCCAATAGCACTTCTGTCTCACTCATGATCCAGCTTCTTCAAAATCAACACACATTATTTAAAAACACTAACACTTGGGTTGCCTCCCAAGAAGCGCCTTATTTAACATCATGGCACGACGTGGAAATGCTCTCAGGCATCTTCCAGGTACAGCACTTCAATCAAAGAGATCTCCTAGCATTCTCCAAAGTATAACTTCAAGCGTTGCCCATACACCTTAAATGAAGGTCCTTCTTGAACCTCAACTTCTATGGAACCATTTGTGAATACTCCCATCACTTTAAATGGTCCTGACCATTTGGACTTGAGCTTTTCGAGAAAGAATCTAATTTAGGAGTTGTATAGTAACACCCAATCTCCCACCTTAAATTCTCTCATAAGTATTTTAGCATCATGCCACTTCTTCATTTTTTCCTTGTAAAGAGCTGAACTTTCGTAAACTTTAAACTTGACTTCGTCCAACTCATTTAACTGCTCTACTCTCTCTTTTTGAGGTTTTTGTCTAGTCCAAATTCAGAACTTTCAATGCCCACATTGCTTTGTGTTCTAATTCGACTGGTAGATGGCAAGACTTTCCAAAAACTAGCTGATACGGAGACATACCGATTGGAGTTTTGTATGCGGTGCGATACACCCATAGTGCATCATCAAGATTTCTAGACCAATCAGTCCTATTAGCATTCATTGTCTTAGCCAAAATGCTCTTGATCTCCCGGTTTGACACTTCAACTTGACCGCTTGTTTGGGGATGATATGGAGTTGCTACCTTGTGTTTCACCCCATACTTACTCAATGCATATGAGAACCATTTATTGCAAAAGTGGGATCCACCATCACTAATGATAGCTCGAGGAGTACTGAATCTAGCAAAGATGTAGCATTTCAGAAATTGAACCACAGTTTTCCCTTCATTGTTTGGAAGTGCAACAGCCTCCACCCATTTAGAAACATAATCTACTACCACCAAGATATACTTATTACCAAAGGAACTCACAAATGGGCCCATGAAATTGATTCCCCAAACATCAAATGGCTCAACTTCTAAAATAAGAGTAAGGGGTAACTCGTGTCTTTTAGACACTCTACCTTGCTTCTGACATTGAGCACATTTCTTCATGAATTCATACGCATCCTTGTAGAGGGATGGCTAGTAATATCCACTTTGGAGAACTTTAGCGGCTATACGCACATCGCTATGATGGCCCCCAACCGGTGAAGCATGACAAGCATGGAGAATTTCTACCGCTTCTTCTTCCGGAACACACTTTCTAATGATATGATCTGCACACTCTCAAAACAAGTATGGTTCACCCCAAAAGTACTTTTTAACGTCGAACATGAAATTCTTTTGTTGGTAGAAGGTCAGCTCGTCTGACATTAATCCACACACTAACCTTGATAAGTGGTCAGCCACATGATTTTCACAACCTCTTCTATCTTTGACCTCAAAGTCAAATTCTTGAAATTGTAGCACCCACCTTATCAACCTCGATTTTGCATCCTTCTTTGCCAGTAGGTAATGGAGTGCAACATGATCATTGTGAACAATTACTTTAGTGCGTAACAAGTATGCCTGGAATTTCTCAAATGCATAGACTACCGCAAGCAACTCTTGTTTAGTAACGGTATAGTTATGTTGAGCACTGTTTAGAGTCTTTCTCACGTAGTAAATTGGGTGAAAAAGTTTGTTGTGTTTTTGCCCCATCACAACACCCAATTCTATTCCACTTGTATCACATATTACTTCGAAAGATTCTGACCAATCAGGACTAATAATGACTAGGGTGGATACTAATTTCTCCTTCAAGCACTGGAAAGCCACCATACAAGCATCATCAAATTAACATTTCACCTCTTTCTCTAAGAGTTTGGATATAGGATGTGCAATCTTTGAGAAGTCTTTGATGAACCTCCGGTAGAAATCGACATGACCTAAGAAACTACGAACCTTTTTTACCAAAATTGGTGGTGGTAGTTTCTCAATCACTTCAATCTTTGCTTTCTCAATCTCCAGCCCCTTTTGCGACACTTTGTGACCAAGTACTATCCCTTCTTTAACCATGAAGGGACATTTTTCCCAATTGAGGACCAAGTTTGTCTCCACACATCTTTGGAGAACTTGTCGTAAGTGTTCTAAACACATCTCAAAAGTATCACCCACAACCGAGAAGTCATCCATAAATACCTCTATTGAATCCTCCACCATGTCGGCAAAAATAGATAGCATGCAATGTTGGAGGCTGCCGGAGCATTGCATAATCCGAATGGCATCCTTTTAAAGGCAAAAGTCCCATAGGGACATGTGAAGGTGGTTTTCTCTTGGTATTCCGGCAAAATGGAGATTTGGTTGTAACCAGAATACCCATCCAAAAAGCAATACCAACCTCTTTCTGAGAGTCGATCAAGCATCTGATCCATGAAGGGCATGGGGAAGTGATCTTTTTCAGTCCATGAGTTTAACTTTTGGTAATCCATGCATACCCTCCATCTGGTCACCGGCCTCATAGATACAAGCTCCCCCTTTTCATTCGGGACCACTGTGATACCTCCCCTTTTTGGTACACATTGCACCGGGCTTACCCATTTTCTATCCGCAATAGGGTAGATCACACATGCATCTAGCCACTTTATTATCTCCTTTTTAACTACTTCTTGCATTGGTGAGTTCAATCTCCGCTGATGTTCAACACTAGGTTTACACTCACTATCAAGCTGAATTTTGTGAGTACAGATAACAGGAGGAATGCCCACTATATCAGCTATGGTCCAACCTATAGCTTTGATATACTTTCGTAACACCTCAAGAAGCAATTTCACCTTCCATTCAAGCAAGTCAGCTGCAATGATCACTGGTAGAGTGTTATTTACCCCAAGAAAGCATACCGGAGATGGGGGAAGTGCTTTTAATTCCAGGTTTGGTGGTTCTTCTGTTGATGGCTTTGCAGGAGGACTATCTCTATTTTTCAAATCAATGTTCAATTTCAATGGGGTCTTTGAATACCCTCCCAAGCCTAAAAGAGCAGCTACTACCTCTTCATACCCTTGAATTTCAAAATCATCATAGTTAGCAAGCACGGCTTCAAGAGGTTCGCTCATGCACATCAAATGGATCACCCTAGCCACTGCCTCATAAATAACATCAATGGTGGACACCACATGGATATAACTTGGGTGTTTCATTCACTTACAAACATTGAAGTAATACTTCATCTTCGTTCACCCGAAACTTCAATTCTCCGCTTTCAACATCCACCAATGCTCTTCCGATTTCTAAGAATGGTCTTCCCAAAATAATGAGAATTTCAGCATCTATTTCACAATTAAGAATGACAAAACCAGCCGGTAAAATGAACCGAACAACCTTCACCAAGTCGTCGTAAAGTATCCCCATGGGATGTTTGATTGAACGGTCAACCATTAAGAGTCTCATTGTGGTTGCTTTTGGTTCACCCAACCCAAGTTGTTTGTATATCGCATAGGGCATCAAGTTGATGCTTGCCCCCAAATCTCATAAACCTTTAACGAATTGGAGCATGCCAATGGTGCAAGGAATGGTAAATGCCCCATGATCTTCTCTCGTTTTAATCAGCTCGTTAGTCATAATTGCACTGCAATAATAGGAAACTTCAATTATCTCAAAATCCAACATCCTTTTCTTTGTGACTAACTCTTTCATGAACTTGGCATATCCCGACATTTCCAACAATGCCTCCACAAGGGGAAGATTAATTGATAATGTCTTAAACACCGACAAGAACTTCGTGAACTTCTCATCTTCATTCTTCTTCTTTAAGTGTTGGGGGAATTGGGGAGGTATTTTGGGTAAAGGCTGCATGACTTTTGGAATTGGAACGTGTTATTCCACTTCCTTTTGTGGTTCTTTGGCAATGTTTTGGTGGATAAGTAACTCTTGTTCCTCTATGCCTTTATCTTCTTCATGCTTTTGAGCATCTTAATTTCCCATCACATTACCTATTGCCACCTTTCCACTATGAGTAACCACAACCAGCCCTCTATCGTCATCTTCCATCGTCATCTTTGGTTTCAATTAAGCTAATAATAAAATCAATTGTCCTTCAAGTATCTTGATGGCATTGACATGAGAGTTCACTTTATTGTTCAATGATGAAAAGTCATCTTTCATCCCTTTAAAAAAATCATCCGAACCTTCAACTTTATCAAGTATGCATGACAATAAGTCATTCAGCCGGGAACTACTTGCACTCCCTTTTGGTTTTGGGATCTCACTCGAGTGAGTATGGTTCTCATCATGATCATCTTCCCTTCTCCAATAATCATTTTGCTCAGCCCAATCTTGAGAGTATATCATTTGTTCTTCTCCCTTGTGATAGTTCCAACCTTGATTTCTGCCTCGCTGTAGATAGCGTGGGTGGAAACCCTCCTCATATCTCTTGGAGCTCCAACCTTTATTCAACCTCGGCCTTGAGTAACCGGAAGAAGAACCTTTCTTAACTCTAAACACTCCATATGTCCCCTTCATGTGCTCTTGTAGAAATTCCATTTGGGTCAACATCTTCTTGATGTTTTCATCCCCCCCTCTCTCTCTCTCTTTATCAAGTTGTTCTTGCGTTAATATAAAACAAAATGGAGAGAATTGATCCTCTTGGGTGTACTACACTTAGTTTATTCTAGTCATGTCATCAAGAAGAAACGAAGCTACCTCAAATGATTGTAACATTATTCCTCCTCATACCAATTGATCAGCCACTATTTTATTAACCGAATCAAGACTCTGGTAAAAATATTGAAGTAACAAATCGTTTGGTAGCCCATGAGTTGGGTATTTAAGTAGGAGTTTCTTAAACCTCACCCACGTTTCATGGATGGGTTCCCCCTCCCGTCGCTTAAAATCTTGAATTTCTTCTCTAAGTTTCATCATCCTTGATGGAGGAAAGAACCTTGTGTTAAATACTATAATCAGCTTCTCCCATGATGTGATGGAATTGTTTGGTAACTCGACCAACCACTCATTAGCTTCTCCCGTTAAGGACAGTGGAAATAACCGCAGCCGAATTAACTCTTCTGACACATTTTTGAATGAAAAAGGGATGCAAACCTCTGTAAAATTTCTCACATGCTCATGCGGGTCTTCGTGATCTAGCCCTCCATATAGTCCCCTCATTTGGAGTAGGTGAAGAATTGTGCTAGTGACTTCAAATATCGCATTCTCATCAGTTTCTGGGATACAAATTGCACCCATTCTACCTGATTGAGCTGGGTTGTAGACACTATTGATATCGTCTATTTCATCCTGATGACCTGCTTGGTTATCATTCATCTCTTCCTCACTCATGTTCACTTCTACGTAGTCCAACCAACACTTACACAAAGCAGCCAAAGCTAATTCCACTACAGCCAACAAAATTGAGTGTCAAATCTTCAATCAAAGAATTCTAAGTAACGCTACACCCCGACAGCAACACCATTTTGATTAACGTATCAGTACACTTCATCCAATACTAAGTGCCAATGATCATTAGTTAGTAATATAACCCAACTAAGTGAGTTGGGGTCGAATTCCACATGGAGTAGTTTTTCCTTCAAATTCAAAAATGAAGATATGACAACAATCTCTTCAATTGAGCACGTATTACACCTTTTTGGTTTTAGTTTCAAATATCTGGATCCTATTATCACTCCAATTTCACACATTAACAAGAAACGATCAAATAGTAAAATAAAGCTTGGGTTAATGACCAACCAATTACCAAATTTTAACTTAGTCGGTGAATATCGATGCTCACAATAGGATAATTTGTCATGGGTACGTCGGACCATATGTAAAGTAATTTTCTGTCGAACAATTACCTTTTCTATGTCGAATTCTCTCGAACTTCGACACTAACTGGAAGTTGCCCAGCCCTTGGTCCTCATAAAATCCACTCTCTCGAGCTGGATACAAAGGATAGATCCCATGTTTCACTCTCTCGAGCTGAAATCATAGTGACCCACTACTATGGATGCAAAAAATTCTACTTTGGCTCTGCACCTTTCTCTCGAGCAAGCGCACAATATTGAGCTTGTTACACTAAACATGCAACTTGACTTCAAAACGCAGCAATAACGCAGACCCACTTCAAATTAATGCCATTATTTGCAATTCAACGACACCCACTTAGTAAAACTCAACAATTGGCTTCATAGTCAAAACCCCAAGAAGAGGGTTTTAGCTACTTATAGCAAAAATAAGAAAATCAGCATCTACCATGTTTTCTACAGCTGGGTAATTGAAATTCAAAAGTAAGAAATTACCAAAATCTTCTCTATTACAAAATATCAACCAAGAATCTTGCTAAAAACCCTTGAAAACCACCATGGTAATGTTTTTGCTCTCAATTTTCTATCCCTCCTGTTTTTGAATAATTTTCTCTCTCTAGCCAAAACTGATTTAAACAAGTCTGATGTTTCACTGTTTATGACCACTCGGTGAGTTAAGTCAGGCTCTGCCGACAGATCGACGACTAACCGATTGTTCTTCATCTTGCCTTCATTTTTCACTTCTTCTTGGTCTGGCTATTGTAACTTTAGGCGATTCAGATCGGGATCGCCAAATAACTCTGCGATTCACCCTTTTTCCTTCTATCTCGGTCATCAGCACTTGTTTGAATCTTCTTCAGCACTTTCGGTGACCTGGTTGTCCTTCGCCAAATAGATCGGCGACACGCCGAATGGAATTGTTTTTCGCCGAAATTACCCCCATTTTAGCTCTAGCATTCTGTAACTTTAGATGGTGAAATGGCAACTTGGCGATTCGCCGAGTGACATTGATGATCTTCAGGTCTTCATTTCTTCATTCCTTTAGCTTGCTTTGTTCCTTTCTGCACATTAGTGTCCATGCATCATTCATAAATCCAAATACCTTAAAATCATGGCTTTTACATCATTCATTAGCACAAAATATGCATTTGCGGACACTAAATCTATTAAAATGAATCCCTAAATGAGTCCAAAATGTGGACTCATCAGGTATTTAATTGTAAGATAACTATGTAGAACATTTGTTCTATTATTGCATTGCGATTTTCAAATGTTTTATTCTTGGTTCAACGTCTCGTGTTTGAGGATACTATTTGTTATTGAGGAGACATGCCAAAATACTATAATTTTCATCAAGTTTAAGTTAAGTTTCTGCCCTTTGAACCTCTTATTGCTTATGTAGAGAAAAACATGATTCAAAACATAATTTTTGGACGAACTCACATGACTATTACGACCTGAGAATACCCCCTAGACGTAACACGACGTACAAAACTCCGAAGAGCATTATACAAGCCTCTTAGTATATCATAACATAAGAACATAGGAAATTTTGCGGAAATTTAAAACTTTTCTTTACAATCGAAGTCCTTTATAAAAATAGGCGGGAGTCTATCACACTATGTCTCAAACAATCTACAACACTTTGAATAGACTCTGGGACATAGTCCATAAAAAATCTCTAAAAGTAAAAAAAAATGATATAAAGGTAAAAATGGGTTTGTCCTCGAAGCTATTAGGACTCACCAAATCTTCAAATCAATGCTCCTTAGAAATATGTCTTCCAAGAATAGTACCCAAGCCTCAAAACCCTACACTTTGTAAAAATGTAGAAGAAATATGGGTTAGCACAAATATGTACTAAGTATGATAGCCATGCATGAAGCCCTTTGAAAACATGCAAAAAGGGACATTTTGTTAAATGGCACTTTGCTAGTTTAAATCATCATTTGGAATGCAGTGTGAAAACACAAGTCATAAGCATAAAAGACATCATGAAGAGATATAGACTATAGCATGGTAGTCATCAATCACAACTACTGAACATAAGAAACATCATTAGGAACATATAGATAGCCAATACAGTTTAGGGTCAACATATCATGTGAGCAACACTTTATGAGGCACCTCAAGGCAAGCTTGTGCAATGCATAAGTAAGATCCCATAATCCCACCTACACTAAGCAAGTCACTTTAGATCCTCATTCATGTTTACCCTCTTTTAAACTCTTCCTTATCCTATCTCTCATAGACTAGGAAACCTTCACTTTTAGTCAACCACAATAATATAAGCAACTCATAGCAACACTCTAAGTGAAAATGCAACATTACAAGTAACCTTGACATCAAATGCAAATTACCATTTAGACACAAGCACATTCATTACACGAGTCATCTTGACAAATAGGAACCTACCATAACTACTCTAAAAAACTACTTGTGCAATGCATGGATATCATCACATACTACCACCCACACTTCATAGAACCTCTTGAGTAACCATAGCACATCCTATTTTTGACCTTGTGGGAATTAGCCTTAACCGACATAGACCATGTGAGCTTGCATGGAATCCAGTGTCATGCCCCACACCAAAAAGAGGTGTCCTACTTGCCTAAGGTAGAACTAAATGTATTAGCTTGGAAGATGAATCCAATGGCTAAATGACCTACGGGGGCACGTAGTTATGGGATAGCTACTAGAAATCCGTCCTTACTTAGCGGGGGAGCTTCCATCTCTTGAGATACATTATAGAATTCCATCCTTTCTAGCGGGGGAGTTTCCATCTTATATTCAATATCCACTCGGTGCTAGGCATAACTTCCCACAAATACATGACTTAGTCTTGAATTGAATTTGCAAGCATGAAGGAGTATCTTACCCTCCATCCAACACAATTCATAAGGATAGCTCATAAATTCATTAGGTGAGAATGGGCTTTCAACCTAAGATCTTCATGATAGACTCAATTAGGTGAGAACTAACTTTCAACCTAGAATCTTCAATATGTTAGGAAAACTTTCACATTAGACTCATTATGCGTTTATGAGAATGAACTTTCAATCAACACAATAATATCATCATAATCATGGAATAATCATGTATATGTGTGTGTGAGTGAGAATAGACTTTCAACCATACCACAACTACGTCAAAGTCATGATCACTTTAATTTCTCAAAAGATGGTCTGACATAATGAACACACTTTCACTAAGCATGTATAATATATCACATCTTACCCTTTTAGGACCAAAGACCATATTCAATCAATACATCTAGCATTCCTCTTATTAGCGATAGATATGATCATAGTTTAAGTATTTAAGTCATAAAATGCATAATTTATAACACTCATAATATAGGTCATGTTGGTGGAGTCTTTCCATAATGACACCACATACAATTCAACACACAACTATTAGATTATAGTCATGCTCATAAAGTTCAGACATAAATCCATAATTTGGCATCAATCTCATGTTTTATCCCTCTTGGACCAAGGATCACATTCAACCAATCTCATTTAGTATTACCACATTTAGCATGGGAAGCAAAATGATTCAATTAACTCAACTCATACAATATAATCCCATAAACTTCATCTTACTACAAATCACACACATCACAAGGTCACAAATTGAGGACATTGGGGTTCATAAGTTTTTGGGGTAAAATCAACAACAAAACCATATAATTTACCTTAATTAATACATAATTCAAGTAATCAATACATTATATTCATAATTCTACAACATTCTACTAAAGTAGTTCAACACCCTAACTTTAAGATCCAATTTGAGGAGTTAGTAAAATTCATGGATTCATTGAAGAATGTATCATAAAAAACATCATATATCAGTAATTAAACCATAATATAAAACAATTGAATCATTTGAAAATGTTTTGAGAAGAAATCCATGACTTGGAATGAAATCCCTAGTTTTGGAGAATTTTCCAACTTTGGAATTGAGAATTGAAGGACTTCATGGATGAAAAGTTAACCATGAATCAAAACTACCATACCTTGACGTATAACCCCTAAACACCTCACCCTAAGCTTGGGAACTTATTTCACAACACAAAACCCCTCACCAAACTCAACACTTCACTCGTAAGGCTCTAGTTTCACCTACTAGTTTTAGGGGGTGTAACAATGACGGTGATCGGAAGCCGTGAGTTCGAGTTATTATGGTTGTATTGAAAAATTTGTAACACCTCGAAATCTAGTAGACTAAACTAGGGCTAAGTGAGAGGGCTAGAGTCAAGGAAGAGGGCAAGAGCCAAGGAAGAGGACAAAAGCCAATGAAGAGGGCTAGGGAAGCCCACTCTTCCATAGACACTGCCCACCTTCCCATGACCACCACCACAGCTTGTGGTGGTGAGGCAGTAGCTATCCCATGGCTTCCCCAAAACAACCTACTCCACACGAAGGTCTTGATGGTGAGGCCTCCACGGCCGTGGGAGGTGTCGTGGTCTTCACTTAGTTTTTGGGGATTATGGGAGGTGGCACCATAGCTACTGCTCTAAAGACCACGGGGGCACTGATTAACGTCTCAAATACACCTCATCCAATTCTAGGTGTAGACGATTGTTAACTAGTATAAAACCAAAAAATAGTTGGGGTTGAACCCATAGGGAGCGGTACGTGTTCAAATTCAGTTATGAAGTTATAACGTAGTCTGTTCGGATATATGAAGAGAATTTATCGGAAACATGTAAACAAGTCAAAGGGTGTGACAAAGAATGTTAGGTGGGGGGTTTGGATTGTCAATTATCAGCTACAACACAATTAAACATGAGGGAAATAACAATATAGAGAGGAATTCTCGGGATGTGATCGATAATGGGAAAATTTCACTATACGGGTAATTGAAATTACTAACAAATAGCTAAATATCATTGGGTAGGCTAGACTATAAGTAAGATAGTTTTCTCTCGTACAACTACCACGATTTAGGTGATTTATTTCGAACATAAACAAGATTAGCAAATAAGAACAATCCACACCTTAATTCATCTACTCTCTCGATCTAGATAGGTAGAATTGAGTTTAGGATTTACTCTTTCGAGCTAAACCCATATGAACCCAATAACTACAATCATCAATTGAAAGATTTGATTCTAAAACCTCTTTTTTCAAGCAAGCCAAGAATTCTAAGTTAGAATTGCATTTGCAACTACAATTCTTAGATTAAAACACAATTATCAATTAAACCCATTTTAATTAATCATTTAAGTTAGTAAAAAACAATACCCATAAGCTAATTCAACCCATAATCATATGATCACACCCTAAGAATTGAGGTTTTAACTAAACATCATAAAAAGGTAAAACAATTACCAACTCGATTGGCCATCAACTAGGTAATAATCTCCAAGCTTTTACAAATGTTCCAAAATGGTTAAATTCAAAATCCCAATTCCAAATCCTCACAATTAAGCTTAGAAATCCTCAAAGTTTACAATAAACACTGAAAAACTCAAAGAAATCTCTAACTCTCAAACTTGGGATCCGAACTCGTCATTTCTCCTTTTGAATTCCAATTTATAGTTGCCTACTTTTTTGCCTAAAAGTCCATTTGGTGGAATAAGTTGCGCCTCGCCAAATGGTTCAGTGATCCTCCCTTTGATCCCTTCCATCGCCATTTTTCATTAGTACTCATCCTCCCAGGTCCCGTAACTTTAGGCGATCAAAGTTGACATCGCGGATTCATTCGACCATTCGCTGACTGCATATTTTTGTCGCCAACTTGGTTCTTCCCCAAGGCTGGCATGCTGGAACTTTGGGTGAGCTAAAGAGCCAATCAGTGGCTCACTGAGTGGTCTTGGCGATCTCCAAGATCACTTTTCTTCACTTCTTCAGCTTGTTAGTTCCTTTTTCTCATGTAGTGTCCTTGCCTTGGTCCTTATCCTGTAATGCAACAAATCAACACTTTAACATTATTTTAGAGCATCAATTAGGCATTTGAGGACACTTATACTATCAAAACAATGCCCTAAATAAGTCAAACTCTCAGACTCATCAGGCACCACGACTCGTGGTAAAAACCACAACTCATGGGACCTCACGTGGTCATGAGCCAGACCACTGTAAACTAGGGGTAATTGGGACTTTCCAGAATTAATTAGATTAATACTATGTTGTTTTGCCTAAGCCTAGGACCTCTATATACGCCTATTTAACCCCAAAACTCACATATTCAAGTCATTATTTCCAAAACCCAAAAGTAAATCAAAGATCTTCCTCTCCAAAATATTTCTCTCTCTAGAAATATGAAGAAGAAGAAAAAAGGATTCAAGCTAGGATCAAGGTTAAGCCTCAATTCTTCCATTGAAGTTAAGTTTTGGGCTTTGAGGTATGATAGTTTTTATCTATGGATTACTTTCATCCATGGAGTTCCTAAATTCCTTAATTTCAAATATTAGAATTCCCCAATTAAGTTAGGACTTTCTTTAATTATCATGGGTTCTCTAAATTGTTGATTTGAATGATGGAATTATGATCTTTTATGCATTAATTGATGATGCACAATGATTTTATGATGATAACCCCTATGAACCCATGTAATCCCCATGCTTTCAAGCTATAAATCATATGATGTGGGGTTTTGATCTTCAAGGAAGAGTTTTATGAAATTAGGCATGTATTGCAATCTTTACTTGTATTTATGATGAAATCCATATCTAACCTATGTTTTCTAAGTATTGATGATTGAAAGTGGATTTTGACCTCAAGAGATGAATTATGTACTTGTGTATTTTCTTATGAAATCTATGCAAATGATTTAAGGGTGCTTTGAGAGTAAAGTACCAATGATGATGTTGTTGAAAGAAAATTCTTATATACACATAACTAACATGATGTGGAAGGTTTTCTCACATAGAAATGATTCTTAGGTTGAAAGGTTTTCTCACCTAATTGAATCAAATACAAGGAACCTTCTTAATGAAACTAGCTTGAATTGGTTGTCCAATGGCACCTTTTCATGAGTAATAAATTCAAATAATAAATGACTATTCCGTGGAAATTTTTGCTTACCACCGAGTGGATATTGATAGTGAGATGGAAGCTCTCCCGTAGTAGATGCCGGGTTTCCAAAGCAATCTCATGAGATGGAAGCTCTCCCGTAGTAGATGCCGGGTTTCTAGTAGCAATCTCCTTATCCCTTAACTATGTGCCCCCATAGGTTGATTAGCTTGTGGAATAACGAAAGCTAGAAGTTCTTAGTTCTACTTGGGCAAGTAGGACAACCCTTTTCGGTGCGGAAGACACCATGGGATCATGTTATAGCTCACATGATCTCTATGTCGGTTAAAGCTAATTTTCCATATTAATAATGAACTAAGGTTACTTCTAGAAGTATCGTATATGAGTTCAAAGGTTGTAAAGATGAAGTTAGCTTGCATTGACCATGATTTATGACTTATGTTCTATAACTCTTTTATAACATGTTTTAGCTTGGTCAATTGCATGTCATAAAATACAATGTCCCTTTTAGAATGGTTTAAATGTTTTATGCATGGATATCATACTTGGTACATTATTTTGTGCTAATGCATACTCTTGCCTACATTTCCCCAAATGTAGGGTCCGACAGTCAGGGTTATTAGTTTCGTGGCTAGTGGTTGAGTTTGAGATTTCTGAGCTTTGGTGACTCCTCATGTTTTGAAGACGGAGTTTTATTTTTTTTAGTTTCGTTCATGTATTTATCTTTTGTACATGATGTATGGGCTAGGCACAATTTCATTCTATTGTATTAAATGTCTATGATGAGACAAGAGTTTAGACTTTCACTTTTTGTTTTATAAAATGTGTTGGACTTGGACTATTGTTTTACTCTTATTTTTCTATCTCTTATGTTACGAAAGCTTAGTGGCTTGTATGTAGTCCTTCGGGGTTCTATACGCCATGTTACATCTAGATTTTACCCCTGGGTCGTGACAAACTTGGTATCAGATCACAAGGTTTAGAATGTTCCTAGGATGTCTCATAAGCCACATCAAGTAGAGCCTCATTCATGAGTGTGAAGCGCGCCCTAGAAGATGATTAGGAAGCTCCACTTCTTTAATTACTCTTAAGTCGTACAATAGAGTTTAACTCTATAAGGTCTCTCTCCTAATTATTTTCCTATGTTCTTTAGGGATGACTACTAGAACAACTTATTCTACGAGGATGTGAAGAAGAATTAGGAACAAGAAGCTCCTCCCCAAGCTCCTAAAGTTCCGGTAGATCCTTTGGCCGAACAAGTGTCAAATGCGGAGTTTAGGGCTATTTTTCAAGTATTGGCGCAAGCTATGAAGGCCTAAGAAAATAGGGAGGTAGTGGTTCCTGTGAATCCAAATGTGGGTAAGGCGGGTTTAAGAGTTAGGGACTTCATAAGAATGAAGCCACCAAAGTTTCATGGTTCCAAAGTTGAGGAAGATTCTCAAGAATTTATTGATGAGGTCTATAAGGTTTTGATGATCATGGGTATTACGCCGGTGGAAAAAGTGGAGTTGGCCACTTACCAATATAAAGGTGTGGCTCAAATATGGTATAACCAATGGAAAGAAGGGAGGCCAGAAGATGTGGGTCCTCTTGATTGGGAGAAGTGTAAGGCTGCATTTCTTGATAGTTTCTTTCCCGTTAAGTTGAGGGGATCCAAGGTGCTTGAGTTCATTAACCTTTGACAAGGAAGTATGGGGGAATATACTCTAAGGTTCACACGAATTGTCTAAGTATGCTCCAACGATGGTTGTTGATTCAAGGGCTAAGATGAGTAAGTTTGTGTCGGGTGTGTTCGACATGGTGGTTAAGGAGTTCCGAACCGCAATTCGCATTCATGATATGGACATCTCTCTTCTTATGGTGCATGCACAACAAATTGAGGAGGAAACACTTAAGGAAAAGTCTAGGGAGGTAAAAAGGGCTAGGATCGATGATGGAAATTTCTGTAATGCAAGGTCCGATGGACAAGGTCATCTTAGATTTTGACAAAGGTTTTCCGGTCAAGGTTCCTCCAATGATCATCCTAAGTTCAAAAAAGATAGGGTGTCTAACCATAAGCCTCAAGGATGTAATGGAATTGGATCTTCGTTGCCTCTACTTGTACTAAGTGTGGAAGGAAGCACGATGTTAAGTGCCTAGCCGGCACGGATGGTTGTGGTAAAAGTGGTACAAATTGAGGGATTGCCCAATGTTTACGGCTAAAGGAAAAGAGGGCAAACAAGATCCTCCTAGTGGTTCGGGTTCCAATGTTCCTAAGCAAACTCGCTTCTTTGCAGTTCAGACTCGAGGTGAACAAAAAGGTTCTCCCGATGTGGTTACTTGTATGTTGAAACTTTTCCAACTTGATCTTTATGTTTTACTAGATCCCGATGGACCTTGTCTTTTGTGATGCCATATATGTCTATGAGGTTTGATGTACTACCTGATGTGCTGTTTGAACCTTTTTCTGTGTCTACTCTTGTTGGTGACTATATTGTGGCTAAGAGGGTTTATAGAAAGAGTCTCGTTTCCTTGTCCCATAGAGTTACTCTTGTTGACTTGGTAGAGCTTGATATGTTAGACTTTGATGTTATTCTTGGTATGTATCTGCTGCACTCTTGTTATACTTTTATTGATTGTAGAACTCGTGTAGTCAAGTTTTAGTTCCCGAATGAGCCTATACTAGAGTGGAAGGGGGGAAATTCTATGCCCAAGGGTCAGTTTGTCTCTTATCTTAAAGCTAAAAAGATGATTTTTAAGGGTTGCATTTACCATCTTGTTAGGCTGAGGGATGTAGATTTCAAAACCTCTTCTCTTGAGTCGGTCCCCATTGTAAGTGAGTTTCCGGAAGTGTTCCTAGATGATCTACCCAATATTCCTCAAGAGTAGGAAATAGACTTTGGTATTGACCTTCTCCCAGATACGTAACCTATTTCTATCCATCCTTTCCATATGGCTCTGGTAGAACTTAATGAGTTGAAAGAACAATTGAAGGATTTGTTGGATAAGGGTTTCATCCGACCGAGTATCTCTCCATGGGGTGCTCTAGTTTTGTTTGTTAGAAATATAATTGGTTCTCTTCGTATGTGTATTGATTATCGACAGTTGAATAAGGTGACCATTAAGAATAAGTATCCTGTCCCAATGATAGATGATTTGCTTGTCCAACTTCAAGGAGCAAGTTATTTCTCTAAGATTTATCTCCGGTCGGGTTATCACCAATTGAGGGTGAAAGGTGATGACATTCTGAAGACGACTTTTCGAACTTGGTATGGTCACTATGAGTTTCTAGTAATGTCATTTGGGTTGACTAATGCTCCGGCACAATTTATGGACTTGATGAATAGGGTGTTTAGACAATACCTTGACACATTTGTGACTGTGTTTATCCATGATATTTTGTTCTATACTCAAGGAGTGAGGGTGAACTTATTGATCATTTGAGAATCTTTTTGCAAGTTCTTAAGAATCAACAACTTTATGCAATGTTTAGCAAGTGAATTTTGGTTAAGGTTTGTAGCTTTCCTCGATCATATTATTTTGAGTAAGGGTATTGAGGTAGATCCTTAGATTATGGATGTGGTCAAGAGTTGGCCTAGACCTATAACTCCTTCAAATATTAGAAGTTTCTTGGGTTTGGCCGGTTACTATAGAAGGTTTGTTGAGGATTTCTCATCAATTACCTCTTCTTTGACGGCTTTTACACAAAACAAGGCTAAGTTTTTGTGGTCCAAAGAGTGTGAAAAGAGTTTTCAAGAGTTGAAAGATAGACTTACTTCCACTTCGGTGTTACCTTACTGGAAGGAACAAATGGTTTTGTGGTGTATTGTGATGCCTCGAGAATTGCGCTAGGCTGTGTGTTATGCAAAATGGAAAAGTTATTGCCTATGCCTCATGGAAACTTAAAATCCATGAGAAGAATTATCCGACTCACGACCTTGAGTTAGCGGTGGTCGTTTTTGCCCTAAAGATTTGGATACACTATTTGTATGGAGTACATGTAGATTTTTTTACCGACCACAAAAGTTTGCAATATGTGTTTAATCAAAAGGATTTGAATCTTTGCCAAAGAAGGTGGCTTGAGTTATTGAAGTATTATGACATGAGTGTACTTTATCACCCCGGTAAAGCTAATGTGGTAGCAGATGCTCTTAGTCGGTTATCTATGGGTAGTGTCGATCATGTTTAAAAGGAAAAGAAAGAGTTGATCCGAGATGTTTATAGATTGGCTCGGTTAGATCTTCAACTAGTGGACTCCACCAAAGGTGGTGTTACGATTCACAATGATTTCGAATCGTCTTTTGTGGTGGATGTGAAAGCCAAGCAAGGTCTTGATCCAATCTTGGTAGAATTGAAAGAAGCAGTGCTTAAGAAATCCGTTGAGGTTTTCTCCCAAGGGGGAGATGGTGTGCTTAGATACCAAGGTCGGTTGTGTGTTCCAAATGTGGATGACTTGAGGGAAT
This sequence comes from Solanum piurae, assembly GCA_029582685.1. Lineage (NCBI taxonomy): Eukaryota > Viridiplantae > Streptophyta > Magnoliopsida > Solanales > Solanaceae > Solanum > Solanum piurae. The sequence goes on along the minus strand of JAJOOO010000636.1, from coordinate 23,751 downwards.
AGATTTTGGTAGAAGCCAATAGTTTGCTGTATTCTATTCACCCGGGAGCCACCAAGATGTACCGTGATTTACGGAAGGTCTATTGGTGGAATGGGATGATGAAATATATTGTGGGATTTGTGGCTAACTGTCCAAAATGGCGACAAGTAAAGGTTGATTATCAGAAGCCGTTAGGTTTGTCCCAATATATTAGCATTCCTACTTGGAAGTGGGAAGATTTGAACATGAACTTTATAGTTGGTTTGCATCGCACCCGACGACAACATGATTCGATTTGGGTGATAGAAAGATCGGATGATGAAATCGGCTCATTTCCTTCCTGTTAAAGTTTCTTATTCGGCGGAAGACTATGCCAAGATGTACTTGATAGAAATGGTAAAGTTTCATGGAGTGCCTTTGCCCATTATTTTGGATCGTGGTACCCAATTCACATCACAGTTTTGGAAGTAATTCCAAAAGGATCTTGGCACTAAGGTTAAGCTTAGAACGACCTTTCATCCCAAAATCGGTGGGCAAGCGGAGCGTACTATCCAAACTTTAGAAGATATGTTAAGGTTTTGTGTGATTTATTTTAAGGGCAATTGGGATGACCATTTGCCGTTTATTGAGTTTGCTTACAATTATAGCTATCACTCATGTATCGATATGGCTCCATTTGAGCCATTATATGGTAGGAGGTGTAGGTCTCCTATTGGTCGGTTTGAGGTGGGTGAGGTTCCCTAATAGGTCCCGATTTGGTACAAGATGCCATGTAGAAAGTTCGGCTTATAAGAGAAAAGTTGAAAATGACTCAAAGTCAACAAAAGTTGTATGCCGGGCATGTGAGAAGAAGGGATCTAGAGTTTGATGTTAACGATTGGGTTTACTTGAAAATCTCACCCATGAAGGGACTAATGAGGTTTGGTAAGAAGGGGAAGCTTAGTCCCTGGTATGTAGGCCCATATCAATTTTTGATATTTGTTGGTAAGGTTGCTTATGAGTTAGATTTGCCAAGTGAGTTGGCATCGGTGCATCCGATTTTCCATTTCTCTATGCTTAAGAAGTGTGTTGGAGATCCGACGTCCATAGTGCCCCTAGAAGGGTTGGGAGTGGATTAAAGTCTTTCTTATGAGAAAGTTCTGGTTGAGATTCTAGACCAGCAAGTCAAGAAGTTGAGGAACAAGGAAATAGCTTCGTAAAAGTATTGTTGAGGAATCACTTAGTTGAGGGTGCTACTTGGGAGGCCGAGGCCGATATGATGTCCTGATATCCTCATCTTTTTCCTTCTACTCCTATTCTAGCTTGAGGTAATGAGTTTCCTTTTGGTTTTTCCTTTGTTTTGAGAGTCATATGTTTTATGTGTTTCCATGATTTCCTTCTGTGATGCATGTTCATGAAAACTTGTATTTTGAAAGAAAATGAGTTTATATGATTGATTTTCCTCATGTGGTTGTGCATTGAGTATGAGTTGCCTATGGACTTCATGAGATGAGTTGATGAACATGCTTTAGATATGCTTTTTGATAGTAAATTGCATATAGGTTCCATGAGATGTTGTTGGGCATGCTTTAAGCTTGGACAAGGTAGTTCCTCCTTGAACATGAGAAATGTTGAAATTTCATGCATAATGGGTCGTTATATGTAGTTCCTACTTCCTTGTGATGCATTGAGTATGTTTAGCTTGGAGATGAAGTTCCTCCTTGGTTGTGTGCATTTAAATTAGTTGCATGCATTATGGGCTGCTAGTATTGAGTCGTTTCTTCCAAAAGGTGTCTAGAAATTCCATTCGAGGATGAATGTTCCCAAGGGGGAGATAATCTAACACCTACGAATCTAGTAGACTAAACTAGGGCTAAGTGAGAGGGCTAGAGCCAAGTTAGAGGGCAAGATCCAAGGAAGAGGGCTAGGACAGCCCACTCCCCATATATACTGCCCACCTTCCCACGACGACCACCACGGCTCGTAGTGAGGACCAAGGAACGTGGTAGTGAGGCAGTAGCTACCCCAAGGCTGCCTCAAAACAGCCTCCTCCACACGAGGGCATTGACGGCTCGTGAAGACTACCCGGCTGTGGGAGGTGTCGTGGTCTTCACTTTGTTTTTGGGGATTAAAGGGGGTGGCACCCTAGATACTGTTCCAAACACCATGGATGGCACCACAGCTCGTGGGACCTCACGTGGTCATGAGGCAGACCACTGTAAGCTAGGATCAATTGGGTCTTTTTGAAATTAATTAGATTAATACCATGTAATTTTGCCAAACCTAGGACCCCTATATAAGACATTTTAACCCCAAAACTCATCCATTCAAGTCATTATTTCAAAAACCCAAAAGAAAATCAAAGATCTTCCTCTCAAAAAATTTTCTCTCTCTAGAAACTTAAAGAAGAAGAAGAAAGGATTCAAGCTAGGATCAAGGTCAAGCCTCAATTACTCCATTGAAGTTAAGCTTTGGGATTTGAGGTATGATAGTTTTTATCTATGGATTCCTTTCATCCACGGAGTTCCTAAATTCGTCAATTTCAAAGATTAGAATTCCCCAATTATGTTAGGGTTTTCTTCAAATATCACGGGTTCTTCAAAATGTTGATTTAAATGATTGAATTATTATATCTTATGCATGAATTGATGAATTATAATGATTTTATGATGATTACCCCATGAACCCATCTAATCCCCATGTTTTCAAGTTATGAATCATATGATGTGGGATTTTGATCTTCAAGGAAGAGTTTTATGAAATTGAGCATCTATTGAAAGCTTTACATGTATTTATGATGAAATCCATATATAACCCATGTTTTCTAAGTATTGATGATTTAAAGTGGGTTTTGACCTCAAGAGGTGTAGTATGGACTTATACATTTTCTTACGAACACTATGCAAATATTTTATGGGTGCTTTGAGAGTAAAGTACCAATGATGATGTTTTTGTTGTATTGTTGAAAGGACATTCTCATAAACACATAAATAGCATGATGTGAAAGGTTTTCTCATATAGAAAAGGGTTCTTAGGTTGAAATATTTTCTCACCTAATTGAATCAAAGACAATGAGCTATCTTAATAAAACTAGCTTGGATTGGTTGTCCAAGGGTACCTGTACATGAGTAATGAAGTCAAATAAGAAATGACTATTCCGTGGGAATTTATGCTTAGCACTGAGTCGATATTGATAGTGAGATGAAAGCTCTCCCATAGTAAAGGCCGGGTTTTCAAAGCAATCTCATGAGATGAAAACTCTCCCGTAGAAGAGGCCTGATTTCTTGTAACAGTCTCCTTATTCCTTAACTATGTGCCGCCATAGGTTGATTAGCTAGTGGATCCACGTAAGCTAGAAGTTCTTAGTTCTACTTGGGCAAGTAGGACAACCCTTTTCAGTGTGGGAGACACCGAGTGATCATGTTATGTAACACTCCAGAAACTTGTAAACTAAACTAGTGTCTAACCTAAAACTAGTGGGCTAAGTTAAAGCCTGATGTTAGAATTAGAGCCTTAAAAAAACTTCCCCATACCTTAAAATTCAGGTATTGGGATTAGAACGTCAAGGCCTTAACCCCAAGGACCAACCCTAGGTCCTAGAGGGAAAGCCTCAAAGAGGCTGCCTGGTAGTGACCTACGAAGGGCACCCACACCTCGTGGGTCAGTCCACACCTCGTGGGTAAGCTCACGCCCTGTAGAGGGAAGTCGTGGGTGAGGCCAACCAAAACAACTCCCAGAACCAGCCCCAGACCCTGACCCACGCTTCACCAGCACAGGCCGTGGGTCCATCCATGATCCGTAGGTGAGGGGGTCATGGGTCACACTTGGAAGGTGGTTTTAGGGAGTTAGTTGAGGGGTAGTTTCGGATTTTCCAATTTAATTAACCATTAAGTGATGTCGTTTTGTATTATTTTAGACTTAGTATATAAGTGTTTAAAGCCCCTAAAACTTAGTCTTAATTTAATAACTACCAAAGTTCCCAGATCAAAACCTCTCCAAATATTTTTCTCACTAAAACATCCATTGAAGAAGAACAAGAATTTGAAGTCTAGGGCTCAAGAACTCATCTTTTCTACCCAAATTTGTGAGGAATCTTCATCTAAGGTATGGTAGTTTTGATTCATGGTTAGCTTTTCATTCATGAAATCCTCAAATTCTTAATTTCAAAGTAGAGAAGTCTCCAAAACCTAGGGTTTTCACTTCAAGCAATGGATTCTTTCTAATAACGTTTTCTTTGATTAATTATCATATATTATGATTAAATCATTGATTATTATGCTTTTTAATGATAAAATTTCCCATGAATCCATGAATTCCCCATAACCCTAATTTATGACTTGAGATTTGGGTGAATTGTAGTAACAATGGAATTGTACATGTAGTAGTTTAGTTAATTGAAATATATCACCATCTATATATAATGTAGTAATTCTAGATTGATGGGTTGAATGCGATCTATAGCCTTGAAGTGTAGAATATAAAGAATTAGCTAAAGTGAATACATTATAATCTAATTGTTGTGTTGATTGGATGATTATCCTTACTTGCACACTTAGGTATGAACATCATACAATGTGAAATGTTTATCACATATAGTAATTCTAAGGGTTGAAGACTAGACTCCCCTAATGAATCTAGAAGTTGTAGCATGAGTTTGTTGGATTGAGTGTCAAGACACCTTTCAGTAAGTATCAATTTAAGTCAAGACTTAATATAAACTCGATGGAAATTATGCTTAGTACCGATAGGATATTGATAATGAGATGGAAGCTCCTCCGTTAGTAGAGGGCAGGTTTCTAGAAGAAGTTTCATGAGATTGAAGCTCCTCCGTTAGTAGAGGGCAGGTTTCTAGAAGAAGTCTCATGGAATGGAAGCTCCTCCACTTGTAGAAGGCGGGTTTCTAGAAGAAATTCCCTTATCCCATAAAATATGTGCCCACATAGGTCTTTAGCTAGTGGATCCACCTAAAAGTTAATAGTTGAGTTCTACCTTAGGCAAGTAGGACAACCCCTTTTTGGTGTGGGGTAGACACCGTATTCAATGATTAAGCTCTCATGGTATATGTTGGTTAAAGCTAATCTCACTATGATAGAATGAACTAGAATTATAATTATGAACTATAATCACTTAATAAGCTTTCCTTAGTGTGGGTAGGAGTATGGGATCTTATTCATACATTGCACAATGATGCTTTGATGGTTCTTCTCGTTTATTTCCATTATGATGAAATGATCAATATATTGAGTATGTTTTTATTTTATGATTTTGCACTTATCTTTCATGATGATTCTTAACTTGGTTAAATGCATAAATTTCAATTAAAATGTCCATTTTTAGCATGTCCATAGGTTTTCATGCATAGCTATCATACTTAGTGCTTTTCTGTTCTAACCCATATTTCTTTTACATTTTCCACAAAGTGTAGGTTCTGGCGTTTGAGGTGATTCCTTCTATATCAAAGCTTGTAATCTCTATTCTCCAAAGCTTGTGGTATGTCCTCATGGATCCGAGGACAAGTGCTTTATTGTTGTTTCATTTCTTTTATTGTACTAGACTTCTATGATTTCTATTGTAAGGGCTGTGACCCTATTATTGCGATTTCGATTGTAATAGATGGCTAAATGAGACTATGTCTAGACTTCCGCTTTACCCTGATGAAATTTTTCTTAAAGACTTGAAAATGTATTTCTATTCTTTATTGTTCTTTACTTATGTGATGATGATATGCTAAGTGGCTTACTTGGAGCCTCTCGGGGTTTTCTGTGCCATGTTACCTCTAGGGAGTACCCTTGGGTCATGAAAAACTGGGTAATCAGAGAAAAAAGGTTTAGAATGATTCTAGGATGATGTCTCTTAAGTCACGTCTGGTAGAGTCTTGTTCATGAGTGTGAAACGCACCATATTTATGAATCAGAGGCTATAAGATGTTAGGAAATTACACTTCTTTCATTACTCTTAAGTCGTGCCATAGAGTTTAACTCTATAAAGTTTTCCTTCTAATCCTTCTCTTGTGTCTTCAGGAAATGAATACATGAACGGCTAATGCAAGAAGGGTGGAAGAGGAGAATGTGAATCAAAGAGCTCCTCGAGATTATCAAGTTCCTCCTCAAGGAAATCAAGCTACGATTGATCCGGTAATTGAAAATGTGACCCAAGAAGAATTTAGAGCTACTATGCAAATGATAACTCAAGCCATGATGGCCCAAGCTCAAGCCGTGACAACTCAAGCCCAAGCTATGACGGCTCAAGCCAATAGGGTTGTTGGGCCTCATGTAAATCCTAATGTGAGTTCTATGGCTTCGAGATTGAGGGATTTTTTTAGGATAAACCCTCCCGAGTTTCTTGGTTCCAAGGTGGAAGAGGATCCCCAAAGGTTTATTGATGAGGTTTGCAAGATAATTGGCGCTATGGGAGTGTTCGGAGGAGAAGGCGGAGCTAGCCGCCTACTAACTAAAGGATGTAGCCCAATTTTGGTATGAACAATGGAAGGGTGAGAGGACATTAGGAGCGGGTGCCATAAATTTGGAGGTGTTCAAGGAAGCATTCCTTGATAGGTTCTTCCCCCTAGAGTTGAGGGAACAAAAAATGCAAGAGTTCATGAATCTTCGACAAGAGGGTATGAGTGTGAATGAGTATTCTCTTAAGTTCACCCAGTTATTTAAATATCGCTTTAATCTTGGTGGCGAACTCGAGGGCTAGAATGAATAAATTTGTAATGGGAGTGTCCGACTTGGTTGAAGAAGAATGCCGTACAACAATGCTCCATCATGACATGGATATTTCAAGGCTCATGGTATATGCTCAACAAATTGAGGAGTCAAAGCTCAAGAAAGTGAATAGGGAGGCAAAGAGGGCTAGAACTTGTGATGGGAACTTCTCCAATGCTAAGTCCGATAGGAAAGGTCGGCAAAGGTTCACGCAAAGGTTCTCCAATCAAGGCTCCTCTAGTACTCCAAAGCTTGACAAGGATAGGGTTTCCTACCCTAAACCTCAAGGAGGCAATAGTGGTGGTTCATATGTTGCTAGACCTAATTGTGCCATATGTGGTAGAAAACATGAAGGCAAATGCTTAGTTGGCTTGGATGGGTGCTATGTTTGTGGAAAGAGTGGCGAAAAGATGAGAGATTGTCCAATACTTGTGACAAGGCCAAAGGAGGAAAAACATGCCCCTCCAAGTGGTTCCAACTCCAATGCCCAAAAGCAAAACCTCATTTATGCTCTTCGATCCCGAGTTGACCAAGAGAGCTCCCCGAATGTGGTGACCGGTATGTTACAAGTCTTTTCTATTGATGTATATGCATTGCTAGATCGCCATTCCACTTTGTCCTTCGTTAAACCTATTGTACCTATGAAGTTTGAAATACTCCCCGAAGTGTTAGTAGAGCCTTTTTTGGTTTCTATCTCGGTTGGTGACTCAGTAGTGGTAAAACGAGCCTATAGAAGTTGTCCTATTTCTTTGACTTATAAATTCACTTTGGTTGATTTGGTATAATTAGACATGCTTGATTTTGATGTAATTTTGGGTATGGATTGGTTGCATGCATGTTATGTCTCTATAAATTTTAGGACTCAGGTTTTCAAATATCAATTTCCCAATGAGCCTATTTGAGAGTTGAAAGGGGGGAATTCTATCCCCAGATGTCAATTTGTTTCTTGTCTCAAAGCTAGGAAAATGATCTCCACAGGGTGCATTTACCATCTAGTTAGGGTGAGGGATGTTGAGTTCGAAACCCCGTCTTTAGAGTCGGTCCCCGTTGTGAATGAATTTCAAGAAGTATTTCCCAATGACTTGCCCAGTATTCCCCTTGAACGGGAAATAAATTTATGCATTGATCTTTTGATGGATATGCAACCTATCTCCATTCCTCCTTATAAAATGGCTCCGATTGAGTTGATAGAGTTGAAGGAATAATTAAGGGATTTACTAGACAAGGGTTTTATTCGTCCGAGTATCTCTCCTCGGGGTGCTCCAGTGTTGTTTGTTAGGAAGAAGGATGGTTCTCTTAGAATGTGCATTTATTACCGCTAATTGAACAAAGGGACCATAAAGAATAAGTATCTCCTTTCGAGAATCGATGACTTATTTGACCAACTCCAAGGGGCTAGCTATTTCTCAAAAAATTGACGTTCGTTTGAGCTATCACCAACTTAGGGTGAGAGAGGAATATATATGATGAGTCCACAAATTGGACTCATTTAGGGCTTTATTTTAATAGAAATAGTGTCCTCAAATGCTTATTTAGTCTAAATATCTGATGAAAACACTTTAGTTTCAGGTATTTAAAATTTTAGTGGAAGCATGGACACTTAGGCACAAAAAGGAACAAAAAGGCTGAAAAGAACGAAGAAGCTAAAGCCTGAGGATCGCCAAGCATGCTTGGTGATTCGCCAAAAGGATAAATTCGTCCCTTTGGTCCAGTACGCGAAGCCCTGAAGGAGAAGGATAAAAAAGGCGATGAAAGGAGCAGTCGACATTTCACTGATCCGTTTTGCGAAGCAGAAGTATACCGTCCAATGATCCAGAACGCACGGATGCTGAAGGCAAAGAACAAACGACGATGAACTATAAGAAGGGTAAATCGCCGAGTCATTCGGCGTTCACGACTAACCTCACCGAGCGATCTGCCAAAACTATTTTCTGAAGTCTATAAATACTAAAATTTTTACTAGTTTTTGTGTAGAACATTAGAGTAAAAAAACATTATTATAATTTTCACTTTAGCTTTCATATTTTCTCTTAAGTTTGGAGAGGGTTTTCTGGGAGACTTGAAGAAAGGAATTCATCTTCCCCAAATTGGAGGTGGGTCTTCTGTATTATTATTGTTTTGCTTAAATTAAGGTTTAATTTCTTATACCCATTTGATTTCTCTATCATTTTAGGTATAATTTCTTATTTCTTGATGTGTGGCTAAAACCCCCCATTCTTAGGGTGTGATTTAGCAAATATGTGTTGCTATTATTGTTGGGTGTTTCTTGTTGATAAGTTAGATGCATTTTAGTGGTGATTTCACCTAGTGGTTGTGGTCTAATTTAATGGGTAAGTAGTTGCAAATACAAAACCACCCATGTGTTTTCGGCCTGCTCGAGAGAGAAGTCGCGAAACCAAGACCACTAGACTGATGGCCTAAGGAGTGGGTCGACATGAGGTTCAACCCGAGAGGGTGAGCCCTAGTCTCATATCCTAACACTCAGCTCGAGACAGTGAGTGGGGTAAGGCGTAGGCTGGCCTTCATGCGGCAAATGGGTGTCCGAGAGGAACCCATTTGTGGGGTAAGTTGCCCGAGAGGGAACTTATTTCCATCTAAAGCTTAGCCTAGTCACTATTATCTTGAAAATTTCCTATCGAAAGCATGTACCCAACGATTTATATCAATATATATTGCGGTCACACCCCAAGAACTTCTCCCCATACTTGAATTTCTCTTTATTTTGTCATTTTAGCTATACTTGTGACAAACCCCCATTGATATTTGATACTTTGGTGTCACCCACTTGAATTTACTTTGTTTTTATTCGACAATTTCTCAAACTACAGCTCACTAGAACAAAATTCTAGCCTAACTACTATTTTCACTACCACTCCCTTGGGACACGACCCCAACCCTTGGTTGGGTTACTATATTATCGATGATCGTAGACACTCAAACCGTAGGTTAGTATCATTGGTCACGATAAGCATCAAAATGGTGCCGCTGCCGGGGAGTGGTGTTATTTGAGAATTTCTAGATTAGTAAAATTTTTGTTCTTCTTAGTTGTACTTTACTCACTTAATTTTTAGTTTTGTTTGGTGGTTTTTTTGTATCCAAACAGGGGAGGTGAGCATGGCGAGCTATACTCGGGAGCCTAAGGAGTTTCCCCCATTAGAGGTAATGTTGTTCCAGGATCGTAACCTTACTTTCAAATAAGTGGAGGGTGAACCGATCCACAAATCAAGGGTAAGGTTTAATGAACTGATCAATTAATACCCAAATCATGACATTCTCGGCATAGCTCTCCTTGACTATTTCTACAGAAGTCTTGGACCTAGAAATAAGAGGTTGATCGACCGACTCATTCCGGAAGGCATCGCAAAACAACAATATGAGATAGCAACTCAAATGCTTAATCAAATGGTGAGCGAAGGAGTCTCAAGGACAATGGGGTTAAAAATCTTGAGGGAATGCTCTCAAGCATTCTCCATAAGATGACTGAGCAAGATAGAGAGATGAAAGAAATGAAGGAAGATATCGAAGGAATGAAGCGGATGATTTGGTCTCATTCCAAAGCTGTCCAGCTGCTAGAGAACCTCATGGGTTATGCGTCGCCCGATCTCCACGTGAAACAAAATGGGGGATTGCCTGGTGATACCAAGGCTAACTCCAGAAATGGAGTTTGAGTACTGATTTACGCCGTTCCATGATATTAAATAAAATGTTGTTTCTGAGGCAACCCAAAACCCTTAACTGCTTGTAGTATGTTATTATCGAAATAAAGGTTTCTAGATTTTTTAGGATTGGGCATGAAAAGTTTGTGAAAAGTACAGGATGAATTACACAAGTTCAATTGGCGAATCGCCGACTTGATCGGCAACCTCGACAAAGACCGCCGTTAGGATCCTCACCTTAACTGAAGGTCCTGTAAAACTCGACGAGGTAGATAGACACTCGGCGAATTGCCGATCAACAGATCGAAAACAACTAATGTCGCCGAATGGGTGAGATCTAATTTTTTTTACAAGGCCACGGGTTTTGACTTTCAACCTTTTTCACATTCTCTCACTCTCAATTTTTGCAAAATCGCACCTACTTAGTATTTAAAAAAAAAATCGTATCTCTTGAGTATTTTAGCTGATTTAGTAGTGCTTGGATCTGTACTAATTTGCTGCCTAGCATAACAGTCTTGACTTGATTTGCCTAAAAGGTTAGTCCTCAAAATCCTGTATTTAATTGTGATAATTATACTCTCATTGCAAGTAATTTTATCCCATGTTGTTGTCACGACCCGAGAGCACCCCCTAGTCGTAACACGACGCACTTGACCCCGAAGGGGTCTCATACAAGCCCTTAGCATATCATGACATAAGAACATAGGAAAAATGTGGAAAATTTAAAACTTTTCTTTACAATCAAAATCTTTATAAAAATGAGAGAATCTATGACACTATGTCTCAAAACCATCTACAACATTAGAATAACAATTCTTGAATACAATCTTAGGGACACGACCCTTACATAAAAATCTAAAACATAAAATAAAGTCATAAAGGACATGTGGTTGAGCCCTAGAATACTATGAGGAATCACCAATCTTCTTCTTCTTGATCTACTAGAGTCCTTGCTCGAGGATAGCATCCAATATCTCCAAAGCCTACACTTCTAGAAAATGTAGAAATATGGGTTAGCACAAAATGTACTAAGTATGGAAGCCATGCAAGAAAATCCTTAAAACATGCATAAAAGGGACATTTGTTTAAAACCATGCTTCATGCCACTTTTGAACATCATCTTTGAAATAGTTGAAGAATGTAACTCATAAGACAAACCATGCACAATTCATCATAACATATTAGGCTATCATCATAATTACAAGTATAGTCTTGAACACAACATAATGCATACTCCAATCTTTACAAGACATAGTTCACATGCATAAGTACATACCAAGATCATATCAACATAATAAAACTATCACATGAGCAACCCTAAGCTACACTTGTGCAATGCATAAATAGGATCCCATAATCCTATCTACTCTAAGTTTCACTTTGAGGCCACCATGATCATACATAAGTTCATAACAACATATAAGCAACCCAAAGTCATACTAGTGCAATGCAAAGGTAAAGTCCCACAACCTTACCGAATGCTAAGTATCACCTTTAGATCACCAACAACATACATATCTTACTTTTACCTTATCATATCCAACATACATAAGTAAGGAGACATTTATAATCATAACTTGTAACAAGTAAAGTCAACCTTAACCTTCATTCATATCATACATACATAATTCATAAGTCTTCATAACATAAGAGAACCTAACCATAACCCCTCTTAAAGTCCACTTGTGCAATGTATAGATGGCATCCCATACTACCACCCATACTAAGTAACACCTCTTAAGAAGTCATAATTAGAGTCCATGTTCTTATCATAGATCGTATTCATTTCATATAGGGAAATATTAGCCTTAACTGACATAGACCATGTGAGCTACATGGAATCCGGTGTCATATAACCCCACACCGAAAGAAGGCGTTCTGCCTGCCTAAGGTAGAACTACATGTATAGCTATCTAGGTGGATCCACTAGCTAAGTCCTATGTTGGCACATAGTTAAGGGATAGGGATATTGCTTCTAGAAACCCGTCCTATTGTATTAACGGGAGAACTTCCATCTCATGAGACTCCTTTGGATGACCCAGCCTATTGCATTGACGGGAGGGTCTTTACCTCACTTTCCATATCCACTCGGTGCTAAGCATAATTCCCTTTAAAAGTTACATTAAGTCTTTACTTAAGTTTTGGTTCATGAAAGAATGCACTAGTCACTCAAACCAACCTTCATCATAATAACTCATAGATTCATTAGATGAGAATGTCCTTTTAACCTTAGAATCATTAACATGTGAGAAAACCTTTCACATCATACATATAGTGTTTCATGAGAATAGCCTTTCATTCAACACAACAATGATACCATAGTCATATCATATTATATATAGTCATATCATATCGTACGTAGTCATATCATATTGTACATAGACATGGATAGAGGTATAGGAAAGAAGGATCTTGCATCAATATCATAATATACACAATAAATAAACACCTCCACCTTCCAAGTGGATCAACATGATTATGTGCATTTCATGCATAATAGTATGTAAAGGTGCATATGAGAACTAACCTTTCAATCAACACCATAGATACATTATCATTATAGACACTTCCTTCTCAAAGTGTTCAAAAGCTTGTACATAATATCACAATCATGCATAGTTCACATATATTGCGTTCAAGGATCATAGACCATGTGAATCAACACATCTAACATTCATCATAGTAGACATGTATATGATCATACTTCAAATAGTTCATTCATTGCATGTATAAGGTCTTATACTCATATTGTAGGTCATGTGGGTAAAGTCCTTCCACAATAGACCATATACAATTCAACATGAACAATAGCTTCCTTCTTTAGGCCTTAACATCTTTAACTTGTTCATATTAGCTTTTACCTTTAAAAACCTAGAAGTCATCTTCATACTTCAAGCATTAACCTCAAGCCATACCTCACATGGTCATCATGTAAACCTAACTCTCAAGGTAAACTAACCACATGCTTCATTATTGATCAATTATGGACATATAACATCAAGTAAACTAAGACTCAATACTACTTCAACCGTGATTCATCATATAAGAACTAATCAAGTTAGTTCATGTTTACAAGATTCATTCATAATCAATTCGTGTCTAGGTGATCTAATCTAAAGGCAATTAATCAAGAAGTTCATAAATCTTAGAGGTTCACATCTAACCCTCAATTTTCCTCTTTCATGACATAATCCTAGAATCTTAGGTTAATCAAGAATATAGTTAGATTCATACTTAGATCATATAATTACATCATAATCAACTCACATTCAATCAATTGAATCAACTTCTAACAACCTTCCTAGAGTAGAGAAGATCCATAACTAGGTTTGGGGAAAACTCATGGATTCTTTGAAATTCATGTTAAAATCATCTAAAAACAGTAGTATCATCAATAACAAACATCATTCAATGTAAACATAATTACTTGTCAAGCTTACATGATCAATCAACTCATACCCTAGTTCACAATTTAGGAAGAAGGGGAAATCATGGGTCCAAGGGAGATTTTCATCAAAATCCATCAATTATCCATTAAGCCAATCATAAATAATCTTAATCAATCATAATAAACCTTAATTAAACAATTGAATTCATTTTGGAAAGATACCCATGTTCATAGATTGAAAACCCTAGATTGGGGGATTTGAAAACATAATTTGAAGGGGCTTCTTGGTGATAGCTAACCAAGAATGAAAAACATCCATACCTCAATTAAGAATCTCCAAGAAATTTGAGGAAGAACCTTGAAAATCTACAAACCCTAGCTCCAATGGATTCTTCTTTTTCCTTGAATTTTGAGAGAGAAATATTGAGAGAAGAGCGTTTTGGGGTTTTGATTCTGGGTCTTTGAATAAATAATTTAAGTGGGTGAGTTTTGGGTTTAAAATACTTATATAGGGGTCCTAGGCTTGGGAAAAATGAGATATCCTTGAGTTAAAAATTTTGGGAATAGACCGAATAAGTTACTTGCTGGAAACTTCCGAAATGGCATGACTGAAGCCTTCACGGACCGTCTTCATCATGACGGCTCGTCAAATGGGTCGTGAAGAATTTTCAGTCTGACAGTGCTTCACTATTTCAGGCATAACTTTTTATTCCGAGATCCGAATTGGGCAAACTCGGTGGATTTGAAAAGAGGACTCAGAGACCTTTAATTCTATAGGCCATGGCACACATAATTCGTTTTGATATATGATATATGACAATTTGAAGTTGACCCTACACTCTAAGTCTAATGAAAAGTCCTTCACGTGAGGCTCCACGAGCCGTGGTGCCTCTCGTGGTCATGATACAGTAGCTAGGCAACCTTCCCATTAACCCCTAAAATTCTAAGACACCACCACGAGCCGTAAAGTGGCTCATGTGAAGGGGGCTGTTTTGGGCAGCCTTTGTTTAGCCACTGCCTTGCCCACCATGAGCCACACCAAGAGCCACACCACGAGCCGTGGTCCTCACCACGAGCCGTGGTCCTCACCACGAGCCGTGGTGGTGGTCGTGGTAGGTGAGGCAGTGTCCATGTAAGAGTGGACTGCCTTAGTCCTCTTCCTTGGCTCTTACCCTCTCACGTAACCCTAGTTTAATCTACTAGTTTTCGAGGTGTACAGTTGTGTATTGTGTCTTTATGACAACTTTAGACTATTCAAGTGCCTCTTTTGATTTGCTAATCCAACCCTTCTACTTTAAATGTTGGAATCCCGTTCTGATGATTTAGCATGAATGAAATTTTATGAGGTGCTTCTGCATACTGTTTAAGTTGAGTAAATAGAAAAACTGTAAGCTTTATTGATCTAGTGCATGTTTTGATTTTCTTTTCGGGGGTTGCAGATTGAAATTGATAAGATAGGTGGGGAATAGGCACGATGGGCCAATTGGAAAGCTAGGTCAAGCTCGCCAAATCACTCAGTGGTTCGCCTATTGACCCCATCTCACCTTTAATTCCATGCTATTTGAGACATGGATTTTGTAGCTTTCGGTGAGAAATCTCAAATCGCCAAAGGGGTGAATTGCCGAAAGAATCCTTGATCACCCTTTGCCTGTACCCCTCTCTTTTATTGCACTGTAACTTTCAGCGGACAAAGCACTACCCGCCAAAGCAATTAGGAGATACGCCGATCTATTCGGCGAGATAGTCTGCAATTGTGTCCCTATGAATTTGATTTAGTTGTTTTAACTTCTTCCCAAATTCTTTACAGAAATGGCTAGAGCTAAAGTTGCAAGAGAAAGCAGGTCACCCCAAGGTAAAACAAAAGGGATTAAAATCAACGAGGATGCAGCTGCACCCAGAAGCAAAGTTGCTAAAATTTCCACAGTTCACCCAATTATCTAAATATTCTCCAATATTGGGGCAAACTCGAGGGCTAGAATGAATAAATTTGTAATGGGAGTTTCAGACTTTGTTGAATAAGAATGCCGTACGACAATGCTCCATCATGACATGGATATTTCAATGCTCATGATATACACTCAACAAATTGAGGAGTCAAAGCTCAAGAAAGTTAATAGGGAGGCAAAGAGGGCTAGAACCGATGATGGGACCTTCTCTAATTCTAAGTTTGATGGGCAAGGTAGGCAAAGGTTCAAGCAAAGGTTCTTTAATCAAGGCTCTTCTAGTACTACAAAGGTTGACAAGGATAGGATTTCCAACCCTAAACCTCAAGGAGGAAATAGTGGTAGTTCATATGTTGCTAGGCCTTATTATGCCAAATGTTGTAGAAAACACGAAGGCAAATGCTTAGTTGGCTTGGATGGGTGCTATGGTAATAGAAAGAGTGGCCACAAGATGATAGATTGTCCAACACTTGCGGCAAGGCCAAAGGAGGGAAGGCAAGCTCCTCCAAGTGGTTCCAACTCCAATGTCCAAAAGCAAAACCGCTTTAATGCTCTTCGATCCTGAGGTGACCAAGAAAGCTCCCCGAATGTTGTGACCGGTATGTTACAAGTCTTTTCTATTGATGTATATGCATTGTTAGATCCCGGTGCCACTTTGTACTTTGTTACACCTTTCGTAGCTATGAAGTTTGAAATACTCCCCGAAGTGGTAGTAGAGTCTTTTTCGGTTTCTACCTTGGTTGGTGACTCGGTAGTGGCAAAAAGACTATAGAAGTTGTCCTATTTCTTTGTCTTATAAATTCACTTTGGTGGATTTGGTAGAGTTAGACATGCTTGATTTTGATGTGATTTTGAGTATGGATTGGTTGCATGCATGTTATTCCTCTCTATACTGTAGGACTCGGGTTGTCAAATATCAATTTCCCAATGTGCCTATTTGAGAGTTGAAAGGGGGGAACTCTATCCCTAGAGGATAATATGTTTCTTGTCTCAAAGCTAGGAAAATGATCTCCAAAGGGTGCATGTACCATTTTGGTAGGGTGAAGGATGTTGAGTCCGAACCCCTTCTTTAGAGTCGGTCCCCGTGGTGATTGAAATTCTGGAAGTCTTTCCCAATGACTTATACCTGGCACTCCCCCCGAACGGGTAAATAGATTTTGGCATTGATCTTTTGCCGGATACGCAACCTATCTCCATTCCTCTTTATAGAATGGCTCCGGCCGAGTTGAAGGAACAATTAAGGAATTTACTAGACAAGGATTTTATTCATCTGAGTATCTCTCCTTAGGGTGCTCCGGTGTTGTTTGTTAGGAAGAAGGATTGGTACCTTAGAATGTGCATTTATTACCGCCAATTGAACAAAGTGACTATAAGGAATAAGTATCCCCTTCCGAGAATCGATGACTTGTTTGACCAACTCCAAGGGGCTAGCTATTTCTCAAAAAATTGACCTTCTTCGGGCTATCACCAACTTAGGGTGAGAAGGGAAGATATACCCAAGATGGCTTTCTGAACTATATATGGGCACTATGAGTTCCTTGTGATATCATTTGGACTAACTAATGCCCAGTGGCCTTTATGGACCTAATGAATAGATTGTTCTGCCAATATCTTGATATGTTTGTGATAGTGTTTATTGATGATATCTTGATCTATTCAAGGAGTGAGAATGAGTATGTTGACCATTTGAGAATAATATTGCAGGTTCTTAATGACCAACAACTCTTTGCCAAATTTAGGAAGTGTGAATTTTGTTTGAGGTTTGTAGTTTTCCTTGGTCATATCGTGTCAAGCTAGGGTATTGAGGTAGATCCTAAGAAGATGGATGCGGTCAAGAGTTGGCCTAGTCCTCTAACTCCTTCCAACATTAAAAGTTTCTTAGGTTTTTCCGGTTACTA
Source organism: Solanum piurae (assembly GCA_029582685.1). Lineage (NCBI taxonomy): Eukaryota > Viridiplantae > Streptophyta > Magnoliopsida > Solanales > Solanaceae > Solanum > Solanum piurae. The sequence continues at coordinate 6,201 of JAJOOO010000636.1, read as the reverse complement.
TATGAGGTTTGTTGAGGGTTCTTACTCCATTGCTTCTCCGTTGACGGCTTTGACTCAAAAGAAGGTTAAATTTGAGTGGTCGGAGATTTGTGAGGAAAGCTTCCAAGAGTTGAAAGATATACTTATTCCACTCCAATATTGACCTTACCGGAGGGTACCGATGGGTTTGTGGTATATTGTGACGCCTTGACAGTGGGGTTGGGATGTGTGCTCATTCAACATGGGAAGGTGATTTCCTATGCTTCAAGGCTACTTAAGGTCCATGAGAAGAATTATCCGACCCATGATCTTGAATTAGCGGCGGTAGTATTTGCTTTGAAAATATGGAGGCTGTATTACTTATGTGGGGTCCATGTAGATGTTTTCACCGATCACAAGAGTCTTCAATATGTGTTTACTAAGAAAGACTTGAAGGATTATGACATGAGTGTCCTTTACCACCCCGGCAAAGCTATTGTGGTAGCGGATGCACTTAGTAGATTATCCATGGGTAGTGTGGCCAATGTAGAGGATGAGAAGAAAGAATTGGTCTGTAAAGTGCATAGATTGGCCCGACTAGGTGTCTAACTAGTAGAGTCTCCTAAGGGTGGTTTCACGGTTCTTAGTGCCTCTGAATAGTCCTTTGTGGTAGATGTCAAGTCTAAACAAGGCCTTGATCCTTTATTAATGGAGTTGAAAGAATCAGTACTCAAGAAGTTCGTTGAGTCCTTCTCCCAAGGGGGAGATGGGGTACTTAGGTACTAAGGTTGTTTGTGTGTTCCGGATGTGGATGGGTTGAGGGAGAAAATTTTAGAAGAGGCTCATGATTTTAGATATTCCACTCATCCGGGACTCACCAAAATGTACCGTGATCTAAGGGAATTTTATTGGTGGAATGGTATGAAAAAGGATATTGCGGAATTTGTAGCCAAATGTCCTAATTGTCAAAAAGTTAAGGTTGAGCACCGAAGGCCGGGAGGCTTTTTGCAAGATATACAAATTCCAACTTGGAACTGGGAAGAGGTGAATATGGATTTTGTTGTAGGTTTGCCTCATACTCGAACGCAACATGATTCTATTTGGGTCATGGTTGATATAATGACAAAATCAGCCCACTTCATTCCCATAAGGTATCTCACTCGACGGAAGACTATTCCAAGTTGTACCTAAGTGAGATAGTGAAGTTACATGGAGTTCCTTTATCCATCATTTCATTGATAGAGTTTTTACGTACAATAATAGTCACCATTAGAGTATTGATATGGCTTCTTTTGAAGCTTTGTATGGTATGAGATGTAGGTCTCCGATTGGTTGGTTTGAGGTAGGTGATATTGCTCTCATTGGCCCCGAATCGTTTTATAAAGCTATTAATAAAGTTTGGCTAATTAGAGAGAGGTTGAAAATGGCTCATAGTAGGCAAAAGTCTTATGCCGATGTGAGGAGAAAGGAGTTAAAATTTTAAATTGGTGATTGCGTCTATTTGAAAATCTAACCCATGAAGGGTGTGATGAGGTTTGGCAAAAAGGGGAAACTTAGTCCCCGATTTGTAGTCCCATATCAAATTTTGAAGCGTATTGGGAAAGTTGCGTTGAATTGGGCTTTACAAATGAGTTGTCCCCGGTTCACCCGGTATTCCATATTTCTATGCTTAAAAAGTGTATTGGGGACCCGGTGTCCATTATTCCTTTGGAAGGGTTCGGTGTTGATGAAAGCCTTTCCTATGAGGAGGTTTCGGTAGAGATTCTTGACCGGTAAGTCAAGAGATTGAGGAATAAGGAAGTAGCTTCCGTTAAGGTTTTATGGAGAAATCATCTAGTTGAGGGTGCTACTTGGGAGGCTGAGGCCGATATAAAGTCCCGATATCCTCATCTCTTTCCTTCTACTCGTAATCAAGCTTGAGGTAAGTAGTTCCTCTTGAGTTTTAGTGTTTTGGAAGTCATGTGTATTGTATGAATTTTCCATTATTTCCTTATGTTATGCATGTTCTTGATGAAATTCATGTTTAGTAAGAAAATGAGTTTTCATTATTTATGTTCCTCATGTTGTTGTGCATTTAGTGTGAGTTGCCTATTTGACTTCATGAGATGTGTTGATGGACATGCTCTAGTATGCTTTTGAGAGTATTGGCAGATTGGCTCCATGATGTTGTGTTGAGAATTATCTTAGTTAGAGTAAGTAGTTCCTCCTATGAATATGAGAATTAGTGAGTTTCATCCATATTGAATTGTTAGATGTAGTTCCTACTCCTTTGTATTGCATTGATTATGTATTGACATGGAGTTGATGTTTCCTCCATTGAATAGTGCATGTGGTGAATAGTGCATTGGTAATTTTTACATATTTGGATGTTTCATGCATGGTGGGCTGCTAGTCTTGAGTCTTTAATCCGGTAAGGTGTCTAGATCATCATTGGAGGACGAATGTTCCTAACGGGGAGATAATGTAACACTCCGGAAACTTGTAAACTAAACTAGTGTCTAACCTGAAAGTACTCTGCTAAGTTAAAGCTTGACCTTACAATTAGAGCCTTAAAAATACCTCCCCGTACATTAAAATTCAGGTATTGGGGTTAGAAGATCAAGGCCTTAACCCCAAGGACCAACCCTAGGTCATTGAGGGAAAGACTCAAAGAGGCTTCCTACCAGTGACCCATGGAGGGCACCCACACCTCGTGGGTCAGCCCACTCCCCATAGAGGGAAGTCGTGGGTGAGGCTTGCCAAAACAACTCCCAGAATCCGCCCTAGACCCCGACCCACGCTTCACCAACACGGGTCGTGGGTCCATCCACGGTCCGTAGGTGAGGGGGTCGTGGGTCACACCTGAAAGATAGTTTTAGGGAGTTAGTTGAGGGGTAGTTTCGGGTTGTCCAATTTAATTAACCATTAAGTGACGTCGTTTTGTATTATTTTAGACTTAGTATATAAGTGTTTCAAGCCCCTAAAAGTTAGTCTTCAAAATCATAACTACCAAATTTCCCAATCAAAACCTCTCCAAATATTTCTCTCAATAAAACCTCCATTGAAGAAGACAAAGAAGTTGAAGTTTAAGGCTCAAGAACTCATCTTTTCTACCAAAATTTGTGGAAATCTGCTTCTAAGGTAAGGTAGTTTTGATTCATGGTTAGCTTTTCATCCATGAAGTCCTCAAATTCTCAATTTCAAAGTAGAAAAGTCTCCAAAACCTAGGGTTTTCACTCAAGACATGGAGTCTTTCTAAAAACGTTTTCATTGATTAATTATCATATATTATGATTGAATTTTTTATTATTATTGTTTTTATGATAAAATATTTCATGAATCCATGAATTCCCCATAACCGTAATTTATGACTTGAGATTTGGGTGAATTGCAGTAACTATGGCATTGTACTTGTATTACTTTAGATAATTGAATCATGTCACCATCTGTATCTAATGTAGTAATTCTAGGTTGATTGGTTGAATGTGATCTATAGCCTTGAAAGGAAAAATATGAGAAATTAGATATATGTATGAGACTTGTGTGTATACAATTTGATTGCTTTGAGAGTAAAGTGAATACATTATAATCTAATTGTTTTGTTGATTGGATGATTATCCTTACTTGAACACTTAGGTATGAACATCATACAATGTGAAAGGTTTGTCACATATAGTAATTCTAAGGGTTGAAGACTAGTCTCCCCTAATGAATCTAGGAGCTTTAGCATGAGTTTGTTGGATTGAGTGTCAAGACACCTTTCCATAAGTATTACTTTAAGTCAAGACTTAATATAAACTCGATGGGAATTATGTTTAGTACCAAGGAGATATTTATAATTAGATGGAAGCTCCTCTGTTAGTAGAGGGCAGGTTTCTAGAAGAAGTCTCATAGGATTGAAGCTCCTCCGTTAGTAGAGGGCAAGTTTCTAGAAGAAGTCTCATGGGATAGAATCTCCTCCGCGAGTAGAGGGCGGGTTTCTAGTAGCAATCCCGTTATCACATAAATATGTGCCCACATAGGTCTTTAGCTAGTGGATCCACCTAAAAGCTAATAGTTGAGTTCTACCTTAGGCAAGTAGGACAACCCCTTTTCGGTGTGGGGTAGACACCGAATTCCATGATTAAGCTCTCATGGTCTATGTTTATTAAAGCTAATCCCACTATGATAGAATGAACTAGAATTGGTGTTATGAACTATAATAACTTAATAAGCTTTCCTTAGTGTGGGTAGGAGTATGTGATCTTATTCATACATTGCACAAGGATGCTTTGATGGTTCTTATAGTTTGTTTCCATTATGATGAGATGATCAATATGCTTAGTATGCTTGTATCTTATGCATTTGCACTTATCTTTCATGATGATTCTTAACTTGGTAAAATTCATAGTTTTCAATTAATATGTCCATTTTTAGCATGTTAAAGACTTCATGCATAACTACCATACTTAGTGCATTTTTGTACTAACCCATATTTATTCTTACTTTTCCACAAAGTTTAGGTTCCGACATTTGAGGTAATTCCTTCTAGTTCAAAGCTTGGATTGTCTATTCTCCAAAGCTTGTGGTATGTCCTCATGGATCCGAGGACAAGTTCTTTATTGTTGTTTCATTTCTTTCATTATACTAGACTTCTCAGATTTCTATTTTAAGGGTTGTGACCCTAATATTGAGACTTCGATTGTAATAGATGGCTAAATGAGACTATGTCTAGACTTCCGCTTTACCTTGATGAAAATTATCTTAAAGACTTGAAAGTGTGTTTCTATTCTTTATTGTTCTTTACTTATGTGATGATGATATGCTAAGTGGCTTACTTGGAGCTTCTCGGGGTTCCATGTGCCATGTTACGTCTAGGGGGTACCCTTGGGTGGTGACAAACTTGGTAGTTAGAGAAAAAAGGTTATGAATGATTCTAGGATGATGTCTCATATGCCACGTCTAGTAGAGTGTTGTTCATGAGTGTGAAGTGCGCCACATTTATGAATGAGAGGCTTTAAGATGTTAGGAAATTACACTTTTTTCATTACTCTTAGGTCGTGCCATAGAGTTTAACTCTATAAAGTCTTCCTTCTAATCATTCTCTTGTGTCTTCAGGAAATGAATAGACCAAGGGCTAAGGCAAGAAGGGTGGAAGAGGAGAATGTGAATCAAGAAGCTCCTCGAGATAATCAAGTTCCTCCTCAAGGAAATCAAGCTCTAGTTGATCCGGTAACCGAAAATGTGACCCTAGAACAATTTACAGCTACTATGCAAATGATAACTCAAGCCATGACGGCCTAAGATCATGCCGTGACAACTTAAGCGCAAGCTATGATAGCTCAAGCCAATAGGGATGTTATGCCTCGTGTGAATCCTAATGTGAGTTCTATGGCTTTGAGATTGAGGGATTTTACAAGATGAAGCCCCCAAGTTTCTTGGTTCCGAGGTGGAAGAGGATCCTCAAATGTTTATTGATGAGGTTTGCAAGATACTTGGTGCTATGGGGGTGTCTTCGGAGGAGAAGGTGGAGCTAGCCACCTACCAACTAAAGGATGTAGCTCAAATTTGGTATGAACAATGGAAAGCAGAAATACCATGAGGAGCAGGTGTCATAAATTGGGAGGTTTTCAAAGAAGCATTCCTTGATAGGTTCTTCTCCCTAGAGTTGAGAGAACAAAAAATGCAGGAGTTCATGGACCTTCGACATGGGGGTATGAGTGTGAAGGAGTATTCTCTTAAGTTCACCCAATTATCTAATTATGCTCCAACCTTGGTGGCGAACTCGAGGGTTAGAATGAATAAATTTGTAATGGGAGTGTCCAACTTGGTTGAAGAAGAATGTCATACGGCAATGATCCATCATGACATGGATATTTCAAGGCTCATGGTATATGCTCAAAAAATTGAGGAGTCAAAGATCAAGAAAGTGAATAGGGAGGCAAAGAGGACTAGAATCGGTGATGGGAACTTCTCCAATGCTAAGTCCGATGGGCAAGGTCGACAAAGGTTCAAGCAAAGGTTCTCCAATCAAGGATCCTATATTACTCCAAAGGTTGACAAGGATAGGGTTTCCAACCCTAAACCTCAAGGAGGCAATAGTGGTGGTTCATATGTTTCTAGGATTAATTATGCCAAATGTGGTAGATAGCATCCCATACTACTACCTACACGTTGTAGAACCTATCCAATACTAGAGTGCACATCCCACATGATGGAAATAGGCCTTAACCGACATAGACCACACTAGCAATGTATGGAATCCGGAGTCTATCCTACTCCGTG
>JAJOOO010000635.1:0-46981 GCA_029582685.1 Solanum piurae | reverse complement strand
GTGATCCCTATTAAGGTATGTGAGATCTTTTCGTGTTGGGTTAGTTCACCCACACACCAACTTGTTTCAATCCAATTGTTTTGAGTTGTTTACATGTTGAAGAAGTGAGGTTCTTGAAGAACAAATTGTAGAATTCGTGTTGGTTGAGTTGTTGATGCTTGGGGGTTGATTTGATTCATGTTTCCGGGCTGTTTTTCGAGTTAGATTGGTTGTGCATTGAGGGTACAATTGATCCTAAGTGTTTGGGGAAAGAACTAGGGAAGATTGGAGGGTTTAGAGATGAAAAATGGAGAAGAAAAATCGTCAAAAACCTGGGGAAAAGGGTGGGGCATCGCGCCAGCCAGCGCGCCCAAAAGGGGCTCTAAAGTTTGCCCCTTGGGGCGACGCGCCAGCCAGCGCTCCCCAGAAGGTCCTCTGAAGTTTGAGGGCTGCCGCCCCGCGCCTCTCAGAGCGCCAGGGACGCCAGTTCTCCCCATTCGTTTCCCACCTTCTCGTACTTGTTCCTAAGTGATGTACCTATGTTTCCTAGTCGATTCCAACACTCTAAAGTACATCTAAACATCATGAAATTATCTATAAACATGAGATCATGAACCTTGAATCCATAATTCAATTCAAGGAAAGTTAAGTTCAAAGTCAAAGAAGTTAAGAGTCAAGTCTAGAAGTTAAGAAGCAAGTCAAAACAAAGTTTCTTAAAAGTTTTCAAGGATTTTTAACAATGTTTAAACGTCGTTAAGACCTAAGTTTTGAAGTTAAGCAAAGAGTAAATCTATGGTTTGAAGTTCTTTTCTTCAAAGAGATATATGGGGACTATGTATTCCCAAAGAAGTTTTAAAGAAATATTTTCACATTTAAACAAGATTGGAAACTGAGATTTCCAAAGAGCCTTCGGGCTAGTTTTCAGAAAAGAGTAATCGCTTTCTTAGTGAAGCAAGAGAGGAAACTGAAATTTTTCAAGATAGCCTTTGAGCTAAGGTTTGTGCAATTATCTCAAATCAGCAGAAAGAAATATGTTTTAAAAACATAAGAGCCAGTACATTTTTGGGAGTAGTATTGAGCACCAAATTGGTTGAGCGTTCAAAGAACCCACAGCCCCATAGAACCATGTAGCCATCTTGGGAAGAAGAGGTTCATACTTTTTAGATGAATCCTTTCCAAATTAAACTAGTGGATCTATTAGGCAGTTCAGGTTCTATACCTTTGGCCGGGTATAGGATGCTCTGGCAGCGTGAGGTTGATCGTTGTATCTCATATAGCTCTTATGTGATGGTTGTCGGTTAGAAAACTCCCACAACAATTATTGTATTTTTATATACATCAGTTCATTTGTATTTCTACATACATTTCAGATCTATTGTATCTTTGCATACACACAGAGTTTATAGCATGTTTTTAAACAACTTTTCTTTATATTGCACTTGTTAAAAATTGCTTTATATTGAAATGAGTCAGTCAGGTTGAGTTGAGTTGAGCCAGGTAAGTTATTCAGTTTCTTTCAGATTTCCTTTTAGCCTATGTTGCTTTGCATTCCAACTCGCATACTCGTACATTCAATGTACTGATGCCAGTTGGCCTGCATCATCATATGATGCAGATTCATGTAACCAGGATCAGCATCCAGCGCCTCGTTTATCCAGTTGAGCAGCTCAGAGTCAGTGGTGAGCTTCCTTGCATTCAGGAGGACTCTTTTATTCGCTTTCAGCTTTTCATTTATTAGGATGTTGTGGGGTTTGTCCTAACATCCATCTCAGTATTTTAGAGGCTTCATAGACAGTCAGATAAGTTATTAAAGCATATGTCTTTCTTTATCCTTCAGATGTTGTTTAATGACTTAAGTGCCATTTTGGCCAGTTTATTATCATTTAAGTTGTTTTATGATCTTATATTGTGTTGAGTTAAGTCTTCCGTTGGGTTAAGTAGCCAGGCCAAGGGTTCGCTTGGGGCCAGCAATAGTCTCCGAGTGCCGGCCACGTCCAGGGTGTAGACTCGGAGAGTGACATGGGATACTCCGCAAACTGCTCATGAGGGGACAAGTCAGGTAAATAAATTCATAATTGACAATCTGAATAGGCAGTATGAGTTGTCCAGAATGATGGAAGGAAAAATAATTCAAAACATGCATACTCGATTCACTGACATTATTAATGAAATCTACTTACTAGGAGAGATAGTACCCACTAGAAAGGCTGTCAGAAAACTTCTTAATGTTGCCCCTGAATCATTGGAAAACAAAGTTGAAGCAATTACTGAAGCACATGACCTAGAAACTATGATGATGGATGATCTTTTTGGAAATTTCATGACCTATGATCTGAAAAATAATCAAGAAAAGGAAATACGAGAAAAAAGGAAAGATAAGAACCTAGTCCTCAAAGCAACATAAAATATGATTTCAAGGAAGAGAATATTGCTTTAATGACGAAGAGGTTCCAAAGAATGTTTAAAAGAGGACATGAAAATCAAATGAGAAACCCTCAGAAGATGACCGACAAAGACATCAGAGAACAGTTATACCACAAATGCAGAAGCCTTAAATCATTTCATCACATTTTATCCCTTGTGGACTCTAGAATACTAAAGGAACAAACCAAAAAAGGAAAAAGAGATCAGGAACGATCAGTACATTCCTTCAAATCATAGACTAAGCAATCAATAGGATGATTTAGCAATGACAAATGCTTTTGCGGCAACGGGAAATTCATCTGGTGAAGAATCTGATGAGGGAGGACTTGAAAACCAATCCTTACTTGCAATGGAAGAAATAGGGAAGTATATATGACTTTCTTGCGCTGATGGCAATAACGGAGTGAGATGATGAAGAGAACCTATGTCAGTCCAAAGAAACAATCATGACACTAATGGCCATACTCAAAAGAAGATGAAGATGACAAGATGTCCAAGGTAAGTTTTCGTCAAATTAAAGAAAATCTTCATCTTTATTGAAAGAAGAAAATAGAATCTCTATTTTGTACCCTCATAGATGCATATCACTCAACATGTGCTAAAAAGGAGAAAATGTCAAAAACCTATACATCTCTAATAGCAGAAAATGAGAATCTTAATCAACATCTTCATGAAAAAATAATTAATGACTTCAAATCCTCTAGGAAAGAGAAAAATATTAAAAACAATGTTTGCATTGCTCTGGAGGAAAATGTAAAAATCATAAGTAATAATGTGCATTCCATGACTAAAAGGAATGAAGTTCTCATTGAGAAACTTCAAAAGACAAAAATGGAATTAGAAAAGAATATGAGATGGACAAAATCCTCCACAATGCTTGATAATATCCACAAAAGTCAATCATCAACTAGACAAAATCTTCAAATTTTGAACCCATAAAAATTAAATCCTAAATCCTTCACTGAGGAATACATGTTTCCAACAACCAGAGATTATGAGGTTACTTGGTATTCATCAAGATTGTTGTTTGTGCATGAGAAACTACACAAAGATGAAAGTAAATAGAAAATAGATTAGTGATGCATCATCAACTTAACTTTGAATTGAATAAATAACAGACTTGAACATTCTAACCCACTCCCTCCATCCACAAAATCAGAGCGAAACAAATGCAAAAAGCTACTTTAAAAACCTTGTTTTTTCATAATAGCTGTAATATCACTAGTTTCAAACCTTTTCACTACTTTATTTGATTTCAATGTAACAACTATTGTAAAGATTTTAAACTTGAAATCTACTATAGTCATTATTCTAAAGATTTTCTAACTGCTTTTGCATGAGTTGAACATCTATCAAAATAACCTCTTTATCTCCCACATAGGTAAGATCAGGCGGGAGCTAGTAAGGGCTCAAGGGTCCATGAAAACAAATTACATTGTTAATTATTATTTTTTTATGTATATAAAATAGATGTTGACCCCCCCACCCCCCAAACTTCTTCTTGTGTTTATCTCTTTAAATTTTGAACCCTTTCATATCCCTCACTGGGAAATATCACATTCCCCAGACCCCACTTGTGAAATTATATTGGATATACATGTTCATACTTCAATTTACAGAAAAAACAACTTGATAAAGGCAATGCATATAACCGTGGTTGATAATTTTAACCACTCAAAAAACAAGAAAGACAGCATGTTAAGTGAATAACATAGAGACCTGCCTGTGCAGTAATTCCCTAAGACAAACGGCTACATGTTTCAAAAGATGATTTCCTGCACCCCCTTCAGGGAGTTTGTTAGCTCCCTCTTTCTTCTTTAAGTATACCTAGACTCAATTTAGTCTAATCCTCTAAAGTAAGATTCAGATAAAACAAATTTATCTACTCTGAAAATCAGCAATTTAAGAGTTAATAAACACGGCCAACAGTAAAGAAGAACACGAACCAGCAAGAGTTTGCTAATGCTAGGGGGCTGCACTTGTAAAATCTCTGCCTTTGGACTTTGATTCAATGTTGAAATATTTGGTTCCACAGCACGGTATCGAAAAGGAATCTCTGAGATATGATCCTTGTCATGTCTAGACACAGAAGAGACACCCATTCCCATTCCCATCTTGTCTTTAAACAACATGGTGTCAGCCTGATTCTTGAAGAATGAAGCAAATCTATCTCCTCCACACATTGCTATTTCTCTTTCCATCATAAGCTCTCTCCTTACTTCCAATTCCAACATCTGCTTTCGAGCAACCTCTTCTGCAATGATCTCTTTCCTGATACGCTCCTTATCAATCTCATTCCTTATTGCCTCAACCACATTGCTACTACGGTTCAATGACTCAGGCTCCATCAAACCAACTAAAACAAAAAGGATGGTATATAAATGCACTTTTACACACAATGAAACAAGTTGATTTTTTATAGACAAACCTGCAGGGATGGTCAGTTGAGTGGAACCTGAAATCTTATCAGAGGATGGATTCTCCAACACCATAGCTACAACTGCAAAAGTTTTAGCTGCACCTCTGCAAAAGTTTTTTGATATTCAAATCTAATTAATTAATTCTAAAAAACATTCTTATATTCTTTAAATAGATTAAAACCTTATTTAAAGTTCCAATTTTATGCCCAAACAGAGTTGGATCTGACATTTTAGAAGAAGTTAAGTCAAACAAAGTTGGAAAATTTTACGTTGGATTTGTTGTTATTGCTTTGGACAAGGTAGCCGTCAGTAGCCTGTTTCCTCAATCTAGTTCTTGTGGCTTTTTCTCATATTTGTCTCAAAATATTATGTAACTCTTTATTAAATTTTTTTGTCTTCTTCTGATTAGTTTAGGTCAAACATATTATAAATTTTATGTAATAAGGTTGCTTTGACCAAAACATGTCATTATGGTTACGTGTCACGAAGCCTCGTGATAAAACGATTTTCAAAGTTTGAATTTAATAAATAAATAAGTTTATTTATTAAGCCCAAAGATTTTCATATTTCTTTTTGGCTCTTTTGTTTTCTATTCCCTAACTTGCCTTAATTACCAATGGTCTATGAGGTCTGTTATCTAAAAGCTTTTCAATAGCTTCATGTCGTTGGAACCATATATTCCATGCCGTGTTGAAATTAATATTGATTGTCGCATCAAAAGCAGGCCGAATTGAGCTGTTTTTCATTGGCAACATGGACTCTATCCTTTTTAAATTTTATTTTGCTGGTATATGGCGGACCACTAATGGTCTCCGTATGAGACTAAAATGATAAAAATAAGCTCCAACCTTGACAAACAAGTACTAGGTGCATCTTATCCTTTTGATAATGGCGAAAGAAGCAGATGACGAGTTTAAACATTCAAATTTGCCATAGATGTTATGATGTGTCTGCACCTTAAATTTGAATTTTGGCGTGAAAACAACCTCTTCTAGAATCTTGGTGAAGGAATGGAGTGTCCTATCCTTTCAGCCTCGTTGACTTCTCACTACAGCTTCACAAAAAAACTATGTCTTCATGCATGAGATACAAAATAGCAAGGCACTTGATCCTACAAAATCAGTACTCAATGGTCTGGAATATGTCAAATTTCATATCAAAAATACCTCCTGGATTGATCAGAATCAATTTATGAAGTTGACTTCTAAATTTTCCATGACTACAAAAATAAGGGATTGAATTGCTAACATTTTCGAAGATTTTTTATGAAAAAAGTGTTGAAATGTGCCCTAGGTCATGCCCTTTCTCTTCTACAAAACATTGTTGGGCGATAATGAGTGATTTTGGGAGTTTTCCCTACATTTACAGTAACTTACATTGCTATAGCGGCCCAAACCAACTACTTTTATGTCCGCTCGATTTCTTTTATTTCACTTGTAACGATGGGATGAGTTGTTACACTATCATATCTTAAAAAATATAATGCGACAGTATTAACATTAGTTTGATGTATAAATTTAAAAACCCAACACATATTAATTTTTTTTGTATTTTATAAACTCATACCAATCCGGTCTATATACACGGCTAAACCTAATTATTATATAGTTCATTAATTCAAGTAGAGGAAACTATTAAGAGGGTTGAAAAGTAGATGTAAGAGTTGTTCGAATTTCAGATGCAAGATGAAGTACCGCGCCTGCAAAGAAAGATAGAATATTACTCAACAAAGCTATAGTGACACAATTTCATTCTCTTTGAGAAAATTTAAAGTTAGCATCTTTCCAATGCACGTATTATTTTCCTGTTTCTGTGAATAGGCTTCATTCCATAATCTACAACACCAAAACCATATGGCTAGAAGATGAGCAAAAAGTAAGTAATTCACTACAGTCTAAAAGGTATAAGCATGAATGTAGTTTTAAGAAACAAAAAACAATTTTTTTTTAAAAATATGACAAATTATATGATCGTAAATATTTCTAAGATTGATTTTATTTTTTAAAAAAGAAGTGTATACATATGTCACGACCAAAAAAAGGGTGTGATGGCACTCGTTTTATCCCATCAAGGCAAGTCAGCCTAAAATCCAAAACATGACGATAGAAATGCAAAAAAATAAAATATCAATGACTTAAATGTGGATAACTTAGTCAACTCATAAGCAACCCCGAAACCTGATTGTCACGTGTACAAGCCACTAATGTATTACAACGGATTGAAAGAAATTACAAGTCTCAAATGTTTTTGTTTTTAAAGTAGAACAAGAACATGATAAAGGAACAAGAGGGGGCCCTGAGATGACAAACAACTACCTCTCAAGTATCCATAAAAAAGCCTTAGACGAAGTAGAAAATAAAGATAATCACGCAGATCCGGGCTCGTAACCTACACAGGTGTAGAAGAAAGGAGTGAGTACCAGCAACATAGTACTCAACAAGCAAACCACTAAACACTAAGTAACGCAAAGCAGAATACGGGAACTCCTAATCGAACCTTCACAAACTACAACCTGCACAGAAATTAGCCCAACTTAACAGTCCACAAATCACAGAACAGATAGTTCAATAGTAACATATCAACAAGTACATATCAATCACGTTCAAGTGTCAAGTATGTCAATCAAAAGTCTCATAAAGAATATCACAACATTATAAATGAAAATGATGTGCAATGCAATGATATATCAAGTAAAGTGATCCGCTGAAACTCAGTTTGGAATCCATGGGGGACTTCCTAGTTCATGTATATGCCACATGCATGTGGACCGATCCTAATTTAATCTCAATGAGTTTGCCAAAAACGTATGACTCATTCCCTATTTCCACTTAATGTTTTCGCAACGGGCGTGTTGCCCAATCCCTATTTCCTCTCATCCTTATCAATATCATCACAAAAGTGGTACATAATCAACGCATATATGATAGTGCAATGATAAAATTGAGGATGATAATTCAAAACAAATACCCAAAAACAATCAATTAAAGAATATCATCAAGTGAATCATCTCATTTGCCCAATTGCCCACAACATAATCAAGTCACACAAATCAACAAGATTCTCTTTTTAACCCAAGTTGTTTAGCAAATTCGCATCATCATTTTATTAACATACACGATTATTTTATGGATTCCTTCACTATCCCATAACTCCCCAACACATACAACAAGGAAGTACAAGATCCTACATGCTTAACAAAGGTCTAGAAGTTCACTTGTCTCAAACAATCAAGCAATCACTCAGGTACTTGAGCTTTCCTCTTCTGAACGGTATCCAAATAAACACAATCTATTCAAGCTTGTACACATAATAATATTTTGAAACTAACAACACCCATATCAAGCTTTTGCAAAGTGGGGTCAAATCAACCCTAAAACCTGATTTTGAAAATGAAGGTTGTAAATACTCGTAAGGTCATATTTGAATTTTTTTATATAATTACCATTTTAGCCCTACCGTTATCTACTTTGAGTAATTTTATAGGATTTTGAAATTGATTTCTAGATTTCAGTAAAAATTGTGAATTATGAAAGTTTTTAAATCCAAAAGGCTAAAGTTATTAAGAAGTGATTTTTGTGTCTTTTGGAGTTTTGAGTCTCAGAATGAGATTCCATCAATTCCATCAATCCTGGAATTTGGAATATGATCTAAGAGAGTTTTTGGTTTTAGATTCAGAGTCTTTTCATGGATTTCAGGTCATAAGTTGAAAATTTGTGAAATTTTAGCCTTCGGATTGACTTTGGTCAACATCTTAGGGTTTAGATGCGAAGATCAGATTTCTAATAGTTTTGTTGGACTCGGGGATGAATTTTTGCTTAGAAGAGGTCTTTATTGGATTTTTATATGTCCCAAGCTTGATTTAGCCTTTCTAAGTTTTATGTTAGTTTCTTGTTAATTTCACATGTTCCGGGTCAAGGAGACGTTAGATTCATTTTGGATGGTTTCATTAAGTTCAAAATGCAGAGTTCTGTCAAGTTCATATATAATTTGTGTGTATGGGGTTCCAAATGAATTTCGAGGGTCTATTTTGAGAATTTTGTGTTGGATGATGTTACTGGCTCTACAGGTCACGCGTTTGTGAAGGGTTTTCACATTCACGATCTTTTCTTTAGCGAAAGTCGGATCGTGAAAGTGAGACTAGACGTTTTTGGGTGGTTTACTTTAGTAATGATTGCTTAAGCGAGCCTAAGTCACTTTTGCGAGATTAGAGGGGGTTTCGGCCTATTATTTTGGGGTTTTACCCCATGTTGAGTTTGGAAAATCCTTGGAGGTAATTTTAAAGAGATTTTTCATGGTGAATCATTTGAGTAAGTCTTTATAACCCTAAAACATCATTTCTCTTTGATCATTTGTGGATTTTAATATCAAAACTTGGAATTTTGATTGACAAATGACTAGGTTTTTCAAGAACTTAAGTTCTAAAGTAAAAATTGCGATTGTGAGCTGAATTTTACTCCTTTTTTGAAATGTTTTTCATCAATGAGTTCCAAATTCCTTGAGTAACGTTTTCAAGTAAAGATCTCCAGGATTGAATTTTTTGAGTTGATTTGACCCATTTTTCATAGTGTATGGTATGAGTATTTTTATTTCCAGAATGTTATTGTGATTACATGATTAGATTAGATTGTATAGATTCAAACATTGTTCGGAAAGGAAAGGCTCAAGTCGTGGATTGAGTTTTGATTGAATTGAGGTAAGTGAACTTCTAAACCTTGTAAGACTTGTAGAATCTTGTATTTCCCTTTATTGTGTATGTTGGGGGATGATGGGTTAAATTATTCCACTTGATTGATCCTAATGAATAAAATGGGGATAAATAAAAAAGGCAATGTGTTGGTAGTTGTGATTTGTGAATTGCCTTGTTGTGGACTCTAATTTATTGATTGATCAAATAATTTGATGGCATCATTGTGGCCTTGAATTGCTTGAATTTATTTTCTCTTTTTGGTGCGAAATTACTTATTTACATTGATTTATGTGCACTGTGAAGATATATGTGATGATTATGTTGAAGAGCAATGGTTCCGACAAGTGATACTATATAAAGCCGATGGGAAATGGCTATGGCTAGTGATATTGTGCTAAAGGGAAATGGTTCTGACAAGTGATACTATATAAAACTAATGGAAAATGTTTTTGGCTAGTGATATTGTGCCGAAGGGAAATGTCTTCGGCAAGTGTATCTATATAAATCCAAAGGGAAATGGTTCCGGCTGGTGATATTGTGCCCATGGGAAATGGCTCCGACAAGTGTTCGATTTTTGTGATTTGATGAACTTGATCCTTGTGATTTATCTACTTGATACTTGTGATTGACATACTTGATACTTGTGATTGACATACTTGATACTTGTTGGTTGTTGAACTGTGATTGTTAAGCCGTGTGAATTATGTATTGTAAAACTGTTAGGTTGGGTTGATTTTTATGCAGATTGTAGTTGAGGTGGTTTGGTTGGGATGAAAGGAGTACTCATATTCTAGCTTAGTTTTTCCTTGTTTATTGGATTGCTTGTTGAGTACTGTGTTGTTTGGTACTTAGTAGTTGCTTCTAAACTTGGGTAGGTTTGAGCTCGAACCTGTCTGATCTTTCTTCTTCATCCTTCTTCGAGGTTTTTAAAGGATTTTGAGAGGTAGTTGTTTGTCATTCTGGCAGGCCCTCTTGTTCCTTATTTTATGATTCGTTCTATTTAATAAACAAAGACACTTGGACTTGTATTTATCTTCAAATTGTGTATTATTATACTAGTAGCTTGTACACGTGAAAATCAAGTTTTGGTGTATTTTAGAATGATTGAGTTTTTGCATTCTTATGATATTGTTGATTTTCTTTCCGCATCTTCTTTCGTATTATTGGGTTTAGGTTGAATTGTATTGGTGGGTTTAGACGAGTGGCATCACGTCCATTTTCAGATAGTGAAAAAATGGTATTAGAGCCAAAGTTCATAGGTCTCACGTGTGTAGAAGCCAAGTCTAAGTAAAGTCTCAAGGATAGGTACATAGGCGTTTGTACTTATCTTCAAGAAGCTATGAAGACGGTTAGAAAACTTCCTTTTATTCATTCTTTCTTATTGTGTGTGGTTACCTTTGTTAGCGCTGAGTTTTTTCATATTATTTTGGCAGATGTCGAGGACAACAATTTCTATTTTTGGTAGTAGGAGGAGGCAGTCCCCGAGGAAGTTGTTGAAGCCCCAACAAGGGGTAGGGGTAGGTCCTAGCTTAGAAGCCATGCTCGTGGAGTAGCACCAGTTAGAGGTTGGGCCCATGGAGCATCACCAGCTAGAGGTCAAGCTAGAGACGTGTCTCTTGAGCCCCAAGTTGAGGTTTTTGATAACTAGTTTCCTCTTGTGTTTATAGCTCCTTTGTTTCAGGATATTTTTATGAGGATGTAAGGTGTACTATAGAGTTTCTCTTAGGATGGTATGGCAGGCACACCACAAGGTTCTCCGATGAGGGTGGACGCACAGACTCCAGGTCAGCATCAGGGTATAGTTATTCATGATAAGGTGGGTAAACCACTAGTAGTTAACACATCGATTGTTGGTGCATATATTGCCTTGAATGTTATTCTAACAAGGAATGATCAACAGAGTTATGAGAGATTTCAGAAGATGAAACCACCCCAGTTTAAGGTTTATAAGAACGAGGATGCTCATGAGTTCTCGACTTTGTTCCATAGATGCTAGAGTCAGTAGGTATGGTCGATGCACACAGTGTTCATTTTTTTTGTACTTTAGCTCTGTGGACCTACCAGGGAGTGGTGGAGGACTTATGTGAGAGCTAGACCAGTTGGATCTCCTTTGGCAAAGTAAGATGTATTCGTCAGTACTTTTAAGGACTAATTCATCCCTTGAAGAGTGATGGATGAGAGTCGATTGAGATTTGAGGGCTTGACATATGGAAATTTGTCTACGACTGAGTATGAGTCCCATTTTTGTGAGTTATCCAGACATACTATGACCAATGTTCTAGATGAGGTGGAGAGAGCCCGCTGGTTTGTGAGAGAGTTGGCTTTGTCCATTAGATCTTATGTGTTCAAAGAAGCCATAGATGGGTCTTCCTTCCATGCCATCGTCAGTAACACCAAGGAGGAGAAGTTGATTGTTAGAGAGCAGTTTGAGGACCCCAAAAAGGCCCAATCATCTTGTCAATTTTCTGGCGCCTCATCTGGAGGCTGAGGTTCACATAGAGATGGTAGCTCTTTCCAGTACCATGGGCCTCTTCATGTATCCATGTTTGCAACCAAAAGTGGGTAGACATCTCGAGGGTCCTATGATCCTAGTTGAGGTGGCTATGGTAGCTCATGTGGTTTGTCACAGTATTCATCCACACCAAGGTATTGTTATGGGTGTGGGGATGCAGGTCATATGATTGGACAGTGTCCTTTACAGACTCACTCAGGATCCTAGCATCTTATTCAGCTTCTCCAGCTAGAGGTTTAGTGTCATCAGCCAGGGGTTGAGGTAGAGGTCTATCCAGCATAGGCGGTAGGGCTTTTGGTAGTAGAGCTACAATTCATTAGAGCGGAGGTCGGGTACTACTCAGACTGGATGTGGTCGAGAAGGATGATGTTCTGATTTTCTGAGGAGGCAGAGGCCGAGGTTTCTGACAATATGATTATATGTATGGTACCAGTTTGCCTTCTACCTGTATCTATATTATTTGATCCGGGATCTACTTTCTCGTATGTGTCTACCTATTTGCTGCTAGATTTGATATGATGTCTGATAGCATACTTTTGCCTATTCGTGTTTCTACACTGGTGGATGAGTCTTTAGTGGTGGATCAAGTGTATCGATCTTGTCTTATTTATCTTACTGGGTATGATACTTGGGTAGACTTTGCTATTATTTTGGTATGGATTGGCTCTCCCTGCATCATGTTATTCTTGATTATTATGCTAAGAATGTTAGCTATGTCAGGTATCTCAAGAGTTGAGTGCACAAGTGCTAGTAGTTCTTACCCTAGCAAAGTTATATCCTTCATCCGTGCTAATAGGTTGGTTGGTAGAGGGTGTTTGTCTTATTTAGGCTTTATTTCGGATACTAGCATGGAGCCATCTCCCATGGATTCCATTCATGTGGTTCAAAAGTTTTTGGATGTGTTTCCTACTGATCTTTCAGGTGTTTCTTTGGATAGAGATATTGATTTAGCTATTGACTTGGAGTCAGGCACCAAGCATGTCTCTATCTCTCCTTATTGCATGGCTCCAATAGAGTTGAAAGAATTGAAGAATCAATTATAGGACTTACTGAGTAAGGGGTTCATTCTCCCTAGTTTGTCTCCATGGGGTTCCCCTATCTTGTTTGTAGAGAAGAAAAATGAAACCATGAGGATGTGTATTAACTACCGAAAGTTGAACAAAGTGATAGTGAAGAACAAGTAACCTCTTCATCATATTGATAACTTATTTGTTTAGCTTCAAGGAGCATCTTTGTTTTCTAAGATTGATTTGAGGTTTGTCTATCCTCTACTGAAGATTAGGGCATCAGATATTCCTAAGACAGCCTTCAGGACCCGTTATGGGCACTATGAGTTTTTTGTGATATCCTTCAGTTTGACTTACGCCCCTACATCGTTCATTAAGTTAATGAATAGGGTGTTTGGAAAGTATTTGGATTCCTTTGTGATACTCTTCATTGATGACATTTTGGTGTACTCCAGGACTGAGGAGGATCATGATCGACACATGAGGATTGTGCTCAGAATATTGAGTAGGAGAAGTTTTATGCCAAGTTCTCAAAGTGCGACTTTTGGCTTGATTCAGTTGCATTTTTTGGACACGTGTTGTCCAAAGAGGGTATTCAGGTGGATCCAGCAAAGATTGAGGGAGTTAGAGGTTAGACCAGGCCTATTTCAATTACCGAGATTCAGAGTTTTATGGGGCTATTAGGTTATTACAGGCGGTTTGTTTAGCGCTTCTTCCATTATAACATCTCTTTTGACTAGATTGAATTGATAGAGTGTGAGCTTCCGGTGTCTGATAAGTGTGAGGAGAGCTTTCAAAAGCTCAAGGCCTAGTTGATTTCGGCTCCTATATTGACTTTACCTGAGCAGGTTGTGACTTTTACTGTTTATTGTGATGCTTCTAAAGTCGAGATAGATGGTGTTCTGATGCAGAAGAGCAATGTGATCTCCTATGCTTCTAGACATTTGAAGACCCGTGAGAAGGACTATCCTACTCATGACTTGGAGCATACAGTTGTAGTCTTTTTGCTTAAGTTATGGCGGCTTATCTATATGGGGTACATTGTGAGGTCTTCACGGATCATTGGAGTGTTCAATAGATATTCCTTCTTAGGGATCTAAACTTAAGGTAGCGCACATGACATGAGTTTCAGGTCAAGGAGACATTGGATTCGTATTTCGATGGTGTCATTGAGTCCGAAACATTGAGTTTAGTCAGGTTACTTATATGGTTTTTGTGTATGGGATTCCGAACGAATCCTAAGAATGAATTCAAAGAATTTTCTATTGGCTGATGTTTTTGGTTCTGCATGCCTCGCATTCGTAAAGGGTTTTCACTTTTGCGACCTTCGCTTTAGCGAAGGATGGCTCCTCAAAGCGAGACTAACCATTTTTGCGAGGTTCGCTTAAGCGAACATGAAGTCGCTTTAGAGATCTTTGCTTAAGCGAACCTAGGTTACTTTTGCGAGATTAGTGGATGAGGGGGGGGGGTGTTTGACCTGCCATTTTAGGGTTTTACCCCATTTCCCCATTTTGAGTTTTGGAAAACCCTTGAAGGTGAATTCAAATAGATTTTTTGTGGTGAATCATTTGTGTAAGTCTTTGTAACCCTAAAACTTCAATTCCCTTTAATCATTTGTGGATTTTAACATCAAAATTTGGGATTTTGATTGACAAATGGTAAGGTTTTTCAAGAACTTGAGTTCTAAAGTAAAATTGTGATTGTGAACTGATTTGTACTTCTTTTTCGAAATGGTTTTCACCAATGAGTTCCAAATGTCTTGGATAACGTTTTCAAGTAAAGATTTATGGATTCAAACCTTATTTTCGAAATTTGGGTTTTGAGTTGATTTGACCCATTTTTTAAAGTGTACGATATGGGTGTTGTTATTTCTGGAATCTTATTGTGATAACTTGATTGGATTATATTGTGTGGCTTTGGATATTGTTCGGAAAGGAAATGCTCAAGTCTTGGATTGACTTTTGATTGAATTGAGGTAAGTGAACTTCTAAACCTTGTAAAACTTGTAATATCTTGTATTTCCCTTCATTGTGTGTATTATGGAAAATG
The DNA here is from genome assembly GCA_029582685.1 of Solanum piurae. Taxonomy (NCBI): domain Eukaryota; kingdom Viridiplantae; phylum Streptophyta; class Magnoliopsida; order Solanales; family Solanaceae; genus Solanum; species Solanum piurae. Next base: position 31,903 of record JAJOOO010000635.1, on the reverse strand, counting down.
GAAATGAGGTGATGGGTTCAATTATTCCAATTGATGTATCTTAATGAATAAAAAAGGGATAATCGAAAAAGGAAACGTGTTTATAGTTGTGCTTTGAGAATTGTGTTATTGTGGATCCTAATTTGTTGATTGATGAAATCTTTGATGGAATCATTGTGGACATGAATTGCCTGAATCTATTGTATCTTCCTTATGGTCTGAAATTGCTTATTTTCATTGATTTATATGCACCGTGATGAGAGATGTGATGACTATGCTGAAGGGAAATGGTTTCGACAAATGATACTATATAAAGTCGATGGAAATTGATCCCGGCTAGTGATATTATGTCGAATGGAAATGGTTCCAGCAAGTGATGCTATATAAAGTTGATGGAAAATGGTTATGGCAAGTGATATTATGCCAAAGGGAAATGGTTCCAACAAGTGGTTCTATATAAAGCTGAAGGGAAATGGTTCCGGCTAGTGATATTGTGCCCATGAGAAATGGTCGTGACAAGTGTTTGATTATTGTGATTTGATGAACTTGATACTTGTGATTGATCTACTTGATACTTGTTGGTTGTTTAACTATGACTGTTAGACTGTTATTGTTAAGCCTTGTGAACTGTGTATTGTAAAATTGTTAGGTTGGACTGATTTCTATGTAGGTTTTAGTTGAGGCGGTTCGGTTGGGATGAAAGGAGTACTCATATTCTAGCTTAGTTTTGCCTTGTCAAGTAGGTTGTTTGTTGAGTACCGTGTTGTTAGGTACTCACTCCTTTCTTCTAAACTTATGTGGGTTTCGAGTCTGTACCCGTGTGATCTTTATTCTTCATCTTTCTCCGAGGCTTTCAGAGGATTTTTAGTGGTAGCTTCATGTCATCTCGAGAGTCCCTCTTGTTCCTTATTTTATGCTTTGTTCTATTCGATAAACCAAGACATTGAGAATTGTATTTATCTGTCAAATTTTTTATTATTATACTAATGGCTTGGACATATGACAACCTTGTTTTAGGGGTATTTAAGAATGACTAAGTTTTCCCGTTCTTATGCTACTGTTGATTTACTTTTCGCATATTTTTTCGTATTGTTGGTTTAAGCTGACTTGTCCTGGTGGGTTTACACGAGTGTCATCACGTTCATTTTTGGATTATGACAGTAAAATCTAGAAATTTATACATAAAAGCATTACCCAAAGAATTTAGAAGTCATTGGCGAGACTTATTTAAAATGGAGTTATATCAAGACTTGAATCACCAATTTATCAAAAACCATAAATCCTTTCAACCCTTTAAATTTGGGGTCAAAACTCAAGTTTAATCATCAAAATCATGAACTAATTAATGGGTATAAGAGTTAGAGAGTTATAAATCCCTTTAAAATACAAAAGTCGAGCTCTCAGAGTTCAAAAATGAAGAAATGGGGTTGAAACCCTAATTGGGGAAAGGCATACTGCCAAGGGTCCTCCGCGAATGTAAACCCCTGCTATAAACGAAAAAAGGTGGCTCACAGAAGCCCGAAGACTCGGTTATTTCCTCCGCGAACATGGAGAGGATCCACTCGACCCTTCGCGAATGCGACAACGCTCCATTGAATGCGGAGGTCAACACCTCGAACACAGTCGAGCCTCTGCGAATGTGGGATCCCAAAACACAGCCCACCGCAAATGCGGTCACAAGCTCCACTAATGTGGAGGATTGACACATAGAACACATATTAGAAAACCCAGACAACATAGAAGTCTCTGAATGGACCCTCGAGATTAATTTGAAACCCCGTACACACTAACCAAATATTCTACCTAAATAGACTCAAGGTTCCGGACTCAATGGAACTCTCGGAAAAAGAATCAGAGGTCTCCTTGATCTAATATCTGTGAAAGTTACAATAAACTAACATAACGCCTAAAAAGACCAAACTAAGCTCAGAACCGTTGAAAATTAAATCAAGACCTCTCGTAGGCCTAAAATCATTCCCTAAATCCAATGGAACCATCGGGATTCCAATTCGAGCATTGGAACTCCGAATATTGATCAATGTCAACTCAAGGACTAAAATCATATCAAATTCCAACTTAAGACCTCAAATCCATGAAAAAAAACTCCGTAATAAATGACTCTCCTAAACCAAATTCCATATTCTAGAGCTGATGGAACTGACGAAATTTCATTCTAAGACTCAAAACTCTTATTGATACCAAAAACCACTTTTAAATAACTTAAGCCTTTAAAAACTCAACTTCCAAAATTCACAATGTTTTACTCAAATTTCAAAACCAACCTCACAAATTGATCAGAAATGACTCAAGGAACTTTCGAAAGGGCTAAAATGGTAATTTTGTGGGATTTCCAAATATTATCTTTCAGGTCATTACATTATGTACCACTAAAAATCATATTCTTCCTCAAACATAAAGTAAAAGAAAGTACCTAAAGCTTTGAAAAGATGAGGATATTTGGCACGTATGTCAGACTTCGTCTCTCAAGTCGCCTCTCCAACTGAGTGGTGCTTGCACTGCACCTTCACTGAAGCAATCTACTTGGTCCTAATATTTCGAACCTGCGTTATCCAATATAGCTATAGGCTCCTCCTCAAAGGACAAATCTAGACCCAACACAACTGAATCAAGTGAAAGCATATGAGAGTCATCAAGCACATACTTCTGAAGTATGGAGACATGAAAAATAGGATGCACAACTGACAAGCTAGGTGGCAAGGCCAACTTATAGGCCACCTCTCCAACTCGACTCAAAATTTCAAAAAGACCAATAAATCTTGGGCTAAGTTTTCCCTTCTTCTCGAACCTCATCACACCCTTCATAGGCGACACGCTGAGCCAAACATGACCACCCTCCATAAACTCAAAATCTCAAACTTTCCTATTTGTACAACTCTTTTATCGACTCAAAGACGTCAACAACCTACCCTGAATCATACGAACCTACTCCATGGCATCTCTAAGCAAGTGTGTATCTAATGAGTCTTAGCTGAATCAAACCAATTGATTGGAGGCATAGAACGTCTGCCATACAACACCTCAAATGGAGCAATCTAAATGTTGGAGTGATAATTGTTGTTGTACATAAACTCCGCTAAGGGAAACTTTTGATCCTAACGAGCACTAAAGTCAATCACACACACTCGAAGTATGTCTTCTATCAGCTGAATCGTCCGCTCGTATTGGCCATCTGTCTGAGGATGAAAAGCAGTACTCATGTCTAATCAAGTACCCAAACCATGTTGTAAGGCCTTCCAAAAGTGAGAAGTGAATAGTGAACATCAATCGGACACAATAGAATAACGCATCCCATGAAGTCGGACTATTAAACTGATGTAGAGCAGAGCTAACTTCTTCGTTGTGTACCTCACCCAAACTAGAAAAGTGGGCAGATTTGGTCAACCTGTCAACAACCACCGAAATAAAGTCATAGCCACCCACGGTGGTAGGCAAACTCAAGACAAAGTTATGGTGATCCGTTCCCACTTCCAAATAGGATTAGGCGTCCTCCGACACACACCTCCAGGCCGCTGGTTCTCATACTTGACCAGTTTCTAATACTTGACCAGTTGACAGGTCAAACACTTAGACACAAACTCTGAAATATCCTTCTTCATACCACACCACTTGTAATATTGTATCGGATCATGATAGATCTTGGATGATCCCAGATGAATAGAGTATCGAGAACAATGAGCCTCCTCAAAGACCAATCTGACCAACTCACCCACCTTGGGCACACAAATCCTACCTGATCCTCAACACTCCATCAGAATTAAGAATTGCCTCCTTGGATTTACCCCTCAACATCTTGTCTCAAATAAGACACAACTTCTCATCATCAAACTGACGTTCACGGATATAGTCAACAAAAGAATACTAGGCATCGACAAACGCAATGACATTAGAGATACGTAATTTATTTACGAACTTAAGGTTTTACACCATTTTTAGTGCTTAAATATTTTTAAAAAAATATAAATAAAATATAAAATATTTAAATTTTTATCTTATTTTAAATAATTTAAAAACAACAAAAATTGAATCACGTTTTAAAGTAAGTTTTATTTTCAATTGCTTAAAAATAAATGAAAAGTTACCAAATATGTTTTCTTTTAAATTAGATTAAATAATAAGCTAATATTTTCTTAATTATAATTTTATATTACCTATTTAATAATGCTTTTATTTTCATTAGTTGAATACAATTAGCTAATATTTTTATTATTATAATTTTTAATTAAAATAAATTAACCCAAAACTACCCACTAATCCTAAACTTCTCCTAACCTACACTGCCCCCACTCACCCACTGCCCACTCCACTCATCACCGATCACAAGATACCCATTATCCCATATATACTACAACACACATGTACAGAGGACCAAAAAGAAAAACCACACCTACAACAACACACGCTAACACGAGGAAAAGCAAACAAAGGGAAGAAAACAAAAACAATCACACCAATACTCACGCAGCAGCAGCCAAAAAAAAGGGGAAAGAAACTCCATTTTCTTTGAAAATCTTACCAACACATTCACATCTTTTCTTCCTTTCTCATTACTTCCATACCAACACAATATATACATATATATATATATATATATATATATATATGAACTATATTTTTGTTGGGTTTAAGATAAACAGGTGATCTATATATATGATTTCACAGATAGAATAAATTCTTTAATTTTATTTTTTTGTTTTTCCGGTAAAAAAAAGGAAACTTTTCTCAGTTAACTATCTTTGATTTATGTACACAGTTAATCAAGAAGTCAAATATGAGAGCCAACAACAAGAATGTCATCTATTATGTTATAACTTATAAAATAAAGACTAATATACACAAAATAGTATTAAAAAAAATATATATATATAGTTGTTCTCTTCACATGTTCATATGACATCTAAACTGTTTGATGTGGAATACAAGTGCAAAGCACATATGGTTAGATAACAAGAAAAATACACAAACAAATATCGTCTATAAGGTAATATTAGTGAGATACGACTACATGATTTAACCCCATGAAATTGAAATATATATGCATTATTGCATTTAACTAATAAAACTTTTCATTGACCATCTTCATAGGTTCACGTGATATATATATATATATATATATGACGATCCGCATTGAACATTCACAAAAAAATCTGCAATATTATTTTGTGCAAAACTTATTATTCAAATCTTCACTTAAATAAGCAATATTATTTACGATAACATATATTTTCTGAATTGGTAATCACGTGCAACGCACGTGTAGAAAAACTAGTGTGTGTGTATATATATATATATATATTCCATACAACCTACAAAAGATTTGTGGGTGTTCTAATTGAGCTTCAATCAAGATTTTGTGATATTCAATTTTATCTTATCTCTTTAATTTATTTACGAAATTTGATGTACTTGTGTGAAGTTTTCTTAGAGTTTTATTTTATTCATAATTTAATTGAAATGTAGATTGGGTTAAGTGTTATATCTCTGTTTAATGAATGAAGATAGTTTTATTGGTGATTATTTTTATTTATTTACTTTTATTCGTTAGTTATTATCTCTTATAAATGAATGGGTCGTGGCGATATTCTTGTCTGTATTTAGATGTTAATAATGATAGAGTAGGCATTATTAGACCCAAAAAATTATTGTCATTTTTAATTTATTAAATAATCAATTGAGATTTATTTTGGCAATTTCGTCATCATTTTGTTGGATTAATAAGAAATTGCAATATGTGTATGTTTACTATTTACATTAACTTTAAGAGTAAATAAAAGAAGAAAATATAAAATGATCAAAACATTTACTGTATATTGCATCCTCAAGTCTAGATTTATTTTATGTTATTTGATTTTCTTTATAAGGCACAAATATTTGATTTTAACATTAGATGAACTTTAAGGCACGCTAAAAATATATGTTTCGATTAAGAATGTGATGTGCATCTTCTTTTGAGATAGTTAAAAGAAATTCAAGAATGAGGTGACGCACCTTGTCTAAAAATATAATTAACTTTTATTAATTTGAAGAAGACAATTATGCATCTTAATGTCAAGACCAAGAATGCGGCTACAAGTCTAGGTTGAGACCAAATAAAAGTTCAACAATAAAAATTACAAACAAATCATGGCTTGTAATGATATATTCAAAAATAATTTAAGTCAAGTATAAGTTGATAAAAGTGACCATGCTAGAACCATGGGGATCGAGGAATGCCTAATACCTTCCCCTCGATCAACAGAATTCCTTACTCAAAAGTCTAGTTTGCAGACAAAAATAAAAAGTCATTTCCTTTTGATTAGGGGTAAAAAAGAAAAGGTGACTTGGAACACCATAATTCAATTCCAATTGGCGACTCTGAAAAATAAAATAATTCCTAATCAATATTGTCACTTAAATTGGATTAAACCTTTGAGTTTTCGAAAAAGGGGTGTGACACACATCACCACTCTCCTCTTAAGTCTACAACCGGATGAGATTGTTGGCTAATCTCTGAACAACCCTATTTAATGGTCTCTCCTTAACGCTGAGCACGACAAGACTCCCCATGCTAGGAGTCTTCCTACTCAAAGCATCGTCCACCACATTTCCCTTCCCTGGATGATATAGGATAGTTATGTCATAGTCCTTCAGCAACTTGAGCCACCAACACTACCTCAAGTTTAGATCTCTCTGACTGAAGATGTACTAAGACTCCAACAATCGGTGAAGACCTCACAATGCACATTGTACATATAATGACACCATAACTTAAGAACAAAGACCATCACATGAGTAGAGTAGTTCTTATCATGGGTATCCAACTATCTAGAAGCATAAGTGATCACCTTACCCTTCTACATCAAGACACCACCCAAACCAACCTCTGAAGCATCATAATACACTATAAAGTCCACACCCTCCTCGGGTAGAGTCAACATAGTATTTGAGGTCAACAAAGTCTTGAGTTTTAGAAAGGTCTCCTCACACTCAAGTTAATCTTGTCAATAGGGCTGCAATATTGGAGAAACTATAAACAACCCGTCTGTAATAACCTGTCAACCCCATAAAACTCAATATCTCAGTAGGCGAAGTAGGTCTCATCTAGCGTCTAACTTCCTCAATCTTGGTCGGATAAACTCTAATATCCTCCTTGGACACCACGTGTCCCAAGAATGTCACATAATCAAGCAAGAACTCGTACTTTCAGAACTTTGCATACCACATCTCTTCCCTCGATCTCTAAAGAATAATCCTCAACTGTCGAATATGATCCTTCTCGGTCCTTGAGTATACCAAAATATAATCAATGAAGACAATCATGAACGAATCCAAGTTAGGTCGAAACACCCCATTCATCAACTACATGAATGTTGAGGGAGTGTTTGTCAATCCATAGGGCATCATTAGAAACTCATAATGATCATATCAAGTCTGAAAGGTTGTTGTAGGGACATCTGTTGCCCTAATCTTCAACTGATGATAATCAGACCTCAAATCTATCTTAGAAAACAACGATGCTCTCTGAAGTTGATCAAATAAGTAATCAACACATGGAAGAGGATATTTGTTCTTAAACGTCACCATGTTCAACTGCATGTAGTCAATACGCATCCTCATAGACCCATCCTTCTTCTTCATAAATAAGACAGGAGCACCCCCAAGGAGACACACTAAGGAGAACAAACCCCTTACTCAATAAATCCTGCAAGTGATCCTTCAACTCTTTCAACTTTGTTAGGCCATGTGGTAAGGATGAATAGAGATGGGTGTAGTGCCCGAATCTAAGTAAATAGAAAAATCAATATCCCTATCGAGAAGAACACCTGGAAGATCAGAAAGCAACATATCAGGAAACTCCTGAACCATGGGAAAGGTCTCCATAGGAGGTGACTCAACACTAGTGTCCCAAATGAATGATAGGTAAGATAAACACCCTTTTTCCATCAATCTTTGAGCACGAGAAAGGAAATAACCTTGCTAGGGTAAGAACCACTAACACCCTTCCACTCAACCCTCGAAATACCATGCATCCTCGAAATCACATTACAGTTAAGAATAACATGATAGTGGGATAATTAATCCATACCTAATATATCATCGAATTTTACCATCCCTGGAATTATCAGGTCTACCCAAATGTCATATATGGATAAAGAAATAAGGCATGATCGATACACTTGATCCACCATTAAGGGCTCACCCACGGGTGTAGAAACACGAATAGGAACATACATGATATCACACATCATATATAACCCAATAACAAAATATGTAGACACACAAGATAATGTAGACCCCGAATCAAACAATAAAGATGCAAGTTGATAGAATACTGGGACGATACATGTAATAATTACAACAAAATTTTTCGCCTTGGGTCTCTCAAATAAACATAACATTGTCCCCCTCTTCCAGCTCCAACATAGGTGGTACCTTTACCTAAGTCTATTGTATTGTAGCACCACTACCTGAACCATTACCAGGAATATGACCACCTTTACCAGTCGGAGCTCTATTTCGACCTCTAGTATGTGGCATCAGTGATCTAATCTGGTTTAAAGAACTAAGTTGGGATCCTCCCCAACTCTGAATAGAACACTTCCATGAAATATGGTCTGGATCTCCACAAGTAAAACTATGCCTCTGGTATGAATACTCTTGTGACGAACCAAATGAACTACCATAGCTACCTCGACTCATAAGTCATTGTTGTGAACCAAATAAAACTTGACTAGTGATGTAAGACCCTCGAGATATCTGACAATCCTCGAATGCTGGCATTGATGCATGTACGGACCCCAATGATGGAAACAACCACTACCTTTAAACGATCCCCTGTCTCTAGATAAGGCGCTAGAAAACTAACCGGAGGAACGGGCCCTCTTAGGTTCGCCAAACTCCTCTTTCTCCATCAATTTCACCTCTTGGTGGTGCTCACACTAGATTGGAAGGAAGGTCCCTCTCGAGATTCCTGAAACATTGTCGAATAAATAGAGTAGTCAACCCCCTCACAAATCTACGGATTCTCTTTGTCTCGTTTGAGATACGAGATAAAGCATGTCTGGACAATTGATATAACCTAGACTCATACTCTGTCACAAATAAGTTGTCATATCTCAGACTCTCGAACTTCAAGCGGCTCTCCTCCCTCACACTTCAAGGGATGAAGCGATCATAAAAAGTACCGAAGAATATCTCCTAAGACACTGAGGAGAGCCAACTTGAAAGGAACATTAATAAACTCTCCCACCACTCCCTCGCTGATCCACGAAGATGAAGAGTAGCATACCGGACTCCATGTGACTCGGCTCCCATAACCTCTAATAACTCTCTGTGGATGGTAAAAAACTCATGAGCATCCTCGGTCTTTCCATCCTGAATCTAGGGTTGATCCATCTTTATGAACTTCTCATACCAGTGATGCTTATCCTCTGACAAAACTAATAAAGGAGTACCATGAACCCAAACTGCTGGTGTAGGGCCACCCTAAACTACAAGAACTACATGTGGCTAATCACCAAATCTTGAACCACTGAAACTTGAGACTAGTCTGGCGTCTAAGCCCCCACTTTGGCTTGTAAACCCTGTGGTGGTCCTGACACACTACAATGAGTAAGGATCTATAGTACACCTAACACCCTCAATAAGGTATCATGAAGCAATGGTGCAACGACATACTCTGGATGAAACCTGGTCCTCTCAAACATTAACTTATGCCTCTGGATAGACCTCTCCAGCATGACCGCTCACTGGTGCCTCTACACAGGCATGCCCTCTAGCTGCTTCCACTCCATGGGCATAACCACTAACTCGGGCCCTACCTATATCCCTAACTTGGGTCTCAACAAATGCCTCGAAGACTGCCTCCCCTCTACCACCAGAAGTAGTAGCTCTAGTCCTCATCATCTTCTAATATAACACGCCAACTCAAAACTAAGAAAGGTAACCACACACAATAAGAAAAAATGAATAAAAAGTAAGTTTTTAACAGTCTTCATAGCCTATCGAAGATAAGTACAAATGTTTATGTATCGATTCTCGAGACTCTACTTAGACATTGGCTTATATACATGTGACCTATGGACCTGGTCTTTGATACCATTTGTCACAACCGAAAAATGGTTGTGATTGCACCCGTTTTATCCCACCAAGTAGAGTTAGCCTGAAACCTAAAATATGACGCTAGAAATATGGAAATTAAAATATCAACGACTTAAATGTGGATAACTTAGTCAACTCATAAATCTCCCAAAAATTTGTTGTCACGTGTACAAACCATTAATGTATTACAATTAAATTGAAAAAAATTACTAGTCTCAAATATCTTTGTTTCTAAAGTAGAAAAAGAACATAATAAAGGAACACGAGGGCCCGCTGAGATGACAAGTTTTTAACTCTCAAGTATCCACGGAAAAGCCTCATATGAAGTAGAGCAGAAGGAGAATCACGCAGGTCTAGGCTCATAACCTATACAAGTGTAGAAACAAGGAATGAGTACCAATAACACGATACACAACAAATAAACCACTAAATACTAAGTAAACCAAAATAGAATGCATGCACTCTTTTTATCCCAACAGAAACTCCACAAACTACAACCTGCACAGAAATCAACCCAACCTTATAGTCCACAAATCACAGAGCACATAGTTCAATATTAACATCTCAACAAGTACAGATCAATCACGGTCAGGTATCAAGTACGTCAATCAAAAGTCTTATAAAGACGGTCACAACATTACAAATGGAAATGATGTCCGATGCAATGATATGTCTAGTAAAGTGATGAATGATTGTCCTATGATACACATCCATTATATCTCCGTTACGAATCCATGAGGGACTTCCTAGTCCATGCATCTACCATGGACGTGTGACACGATCCCAGTTTCATCTCAATGAGTTTGCCACGGACGTATGGCCCATTCCCTATTGCCACACAATGATTCTGCCTCGGGCGTGTGTGACCTGATCCCTATTTGCTCTCATCCTCATCATATCATCACAACAGTGGTACATCATCAATGCATACATGAGTGTGCAATGATCAATTATGAGGATGATAATTCAACATCAATACCTAACTACAATCAATCAAAGCATATCATCAAGTGGATCATCTCATTAGGCCAATTGCCCACAACATAATCAAGTAACACAAATCAACAAGATTCTCATTCTAACCCAAGTTGCTTAGCAGGGTCACATCATCAATTTACCATACACAGTTCTTGCATGAATCCCTTTAACCAATTCTCATTACTCTCTAACGCATAAAACAAGGAAGTACAAGATTCTACATGCTTAACAAAGGTCTAGAAGTTCACTTGCCTTAAACAATTAGGCAATCACTTCGTCACTTGAGCGTTCCCCTAATGAACAGTATCCAAATCAACACAATATATTCAAGCAAGTAATCACAGCAAGATTTTGAAACTAATAACACCCTTTTCAAGCATTTTAGAAAATGGAGTAAAATCTACCCAAAAAGAAAGATTTCAAAAATAAAGGTTAAATCTGGAAATTTATACATAAAAGCGTTACCCAAAGAATCTAGAAGTTACTGGTGAAAATCATTTAAAACGGAGTTAAATTAAGCCTTGAATCACCCAGTTATAAAAAGTTGTAAATCCTATCAAACCTTTGAATTTGGGGTCAAAACTCATGTTTAATCATCAAAATTGTGAAATAATTAATGAATAAAGGAGTTAGGGAGTTAGAAATCACTACCCAATCAACAAAACTTGAAAATCACCGTTAAAATCACCAAAGCCGGCCTCTCAAAGTTAAAAAATGTAGAAATGGAGTTGAAACTCCAATTTTTGAAAAAAAAACATATGCTAGGGGTCCTCCGTATGCAGACTCTTATCGCAAACACGGATCGATGACTCACTCGACCCTATGCGAAGTGTCAAGGCTCCCGCAAATGTGGAGGTTAAGACCTTGACCAACCGTGAACATGGTCGAGCCTCTACGAATGCGGGGTCCCAAAACATTGCCCTCTGTGAACGAGCTGCTCACAAGCTCAGTGAATACGGGGAGTTGGTATCAGTACACACATCAGGAAAACTATCCAACACATAAGTCTCTAAATGGACCCTCGAGATTCAGTCAGAACCCGTACACACAAACCAAATATGTTATCCAACTAAATTTGATGTTCCAAACTCAAAAGTACCATTTGAACATGAATGTAAGATGTCCACTCGAAATCCGTGAAAGTCGCAATAAACTAGCATACCGCCTAAAACGACCAAACTAAGCTCAAAACCTCTGAAAATTCAACCAAGACCTCTCAGTGGCCTAAAACCATCCCCCAAATCCAATGGAACTATTGGAATTCCGATCCGAGCATTGAAACTCTGTATGTTGACCAAAGTCAACTCAAGGCCTAAAATCTTATCAACTTCCAACTAAAGATGTCAAATCCACGAAACAACTCTGAATCCAAAACTGATGACTCTCCTAGTCTGTATTCCACATTCCGAAGCTAATGGAATTAACAGAATTCCATTCCAAGACTCGAAACTTTGATTGTTACCAAAAATAACTTTTAAACAACTTAAGCCTTTAAAAACTCGAAACTTCCAAAATCCACAATCTTTTACTCAAATTTCAAAATCAACTTCACACACTAATCAGAAATGATTCGGGGCAACTATTTGGAGGAGTAAAATGGTCATTGACAAGAATATTCAAAAATGACCTTTGGGTCATTACAACATATTAGATATTTACTTTTTTTTAGTTAGAATTAGAAAAAACTTATTATGATCAGATTCTTTTTTAATACCAAATAGAATTATTACTCCCTCCATTTCAAAAAAGAATGAATTATTTTCCTTTTTAGTCTGTTTAAAAAAATGATCCTTTTTTTGTAACACTTTAATTTCAACTTCCCACATGACATGCTTTATTCTACAAAATTAAAGAACATTTTGGTACATTTGACATAACTTTAATTTAGGACCACTAGATTGAAAAGTCGTCTCTATTTTATTAAATTTCATTTCAAGTCAAACTAGATCATTCTTTTTTAAATAGAAAGAGTAATAGATTTTTTTCGTTTGAATTGATTTATTGATTTGGTGTAGTTTATCCAAAAAAAATTTATTAAAACACCCCTAGTGATTAGGGGTGTCAAATGGGCGGGTTGGTTTGAAATTGGAGATATTAAAATGGGTTGAAATAGAAATTGGGTTGTGTCCTAATCTCACCAAGTTTACTTTGGGCTCAAATTTGACCCGCTTAATCTCAATAATTGTAATATATACTTATTTAAGTCTTATAACCATAATTTATATTTCAACTCATGAAAATTTTATAAAAAAGTCACAAATGGATTGATAAATCCTAAAGATACAAAATAGATAATAATTCATACATTATATATATGAACATACATTACATCAATTCAAAAAAGAGTCTAAAATGGGTTGAAATTGGAAATTGAATTGAGCTCAATTGAGGATTCATTTAAAATGAGCCAAGACTTGAATGAGTTGAGATTGAACCCAATTCAAATTATCTTGAGTCCAACCCTTAGAACTCTGAGTGGATTACCTATGATTGGGCTCATTTTTGACACATGATATAGAAGTCTTCTTGACAATAGGTTCATGTACAAAAAAAAGAAATAAAATAATGAGAAAAACATAAGGTGTAATGAAGATTACTAGTATGGGTTAGTGGTGGCAAATGGGCGGGTTGGATCAAATTTGAGCGGATTAAAAATGGGTCAACATAAAATGGGTAATAATTCAACACGCCCATATTTGATATGGGTAAAAATGGATTGAGTAACAAATGGGTTGGGTAACAAATGGGTTGGGTAAAATACTAGTTTACCCATATTATCATGAGTAAATAGTACTCTACTTAACAATTTAACATGGAAAAAATATTTTAGACTTTTTTTAGATAAAAAATGTTGAAAATGCTCCATTTAGTTTTATTGTATCATAAAAGTAAAAAAAAAATCCTATAACTTTTCAATATAAAATAAAATTATGTAATAACAAGGGGAAAATATTTTTAATTTCAAAGTAAATGAATATTTGCACTTTAGGACTAAAATATGCTTAATGCACTTTAAGCAATGTCAATACTAATACATGATTTGCTTATTTTACATTATTATTTATTATCGAATATAAAATTAAATAAAAATAAAATATAATTATAATTAACAAAAGAAATGAACATTTAAAATATATATTTTTGGAGGGCCAAAGACTTCACGTTTTCAATTATAGCGAAAAATAATTAGTTCTATAGAAGAACATAAAAAGCAAGAGAAGTTACAATATTTTTAGTGATATAATGAATTTATAGTGAATTAAAGTTAGAAGGTTAACCCATTTGACTAATCCATACTTTACCCATATTCTACCCATATTTTACCCATATTTTTGTGGATTGAATATGGGTATCAACCCATATTTTACCCATGTAAAAAATCACTCATCCAACCCATTAAAATATGAACGGGTTGGGCGGGTTACCAAAATATGGGCTCATTTCGCAGGCACTAGTATGGGTAAATGATATTCACTCTTTAATTGTACTTCTCCAATATTTCAAACATAAATTTTTCACTTTTAACATATTAAGAAAAATATTTTTTTTATTTTTCTATATTTTACCCTTAACACTAATTATTTATTGTTTAAATCATTTTTCATTACATAATTGTACAAAATGCTCCCTCTATTTCTGTAACACCCCAGAAAATTTTTGAGCTAAAACTCGAACCGTTCTTCGTAGTGAGTGATATTTTTGCAAGGAATTTAAAATTTCTTGAGTATTAAGGTCACGAGATGTAGCACCTTGAGTTCCAAGAAGAACTAAAGAGAAAAGCATTCAAGTCATTCTTAAGTTTTCTTAAGTTTTGGGTCAAATTCAAACAACCATAACTCCTAATACAAGATGAGTTAGGTGAGCTACAAGATAGAAAATTAAATCCCTTCGAGTCCTCTTTCCAACGCCACCGAGTTTGCTAAATTCTGAGCTCAGAGTAAAAGGTTATGACGGATTTACTAACGTCGCGCAAACCTGGCAGCAGCTCTGTGATAGCTTCGCGACGCAGAGCCAACACGGACCTCACTGCCTGGTGAAAGACCTTTCCGACTCCCAGCTCATTTTAATTATTTCTTTAGGTGTATTTTAGTCCTAAAAACCCTTAGGAGGTCATCTAAATTGACCTAAACGTGTAGAAAATCAGTTTTCTTAAATCTAAACCCTCTCATTCACTCCAAAGATTCTACGCTCAAGGAATTCAAGAAACACTAAGGCTAGGGTTCATCTTTCAAGATTTCCTTCAAGTTCTTCAAGAAGATGGTTCCTTCATGTAGGTAAGCTTCCATAGTGTTGGGTCTGTTCACCCACACGCCAATCATGTAAATTTCAACGTTAAATTCGTTCTAGAAAGTTGAAGCTTTGATGCTCTTGTTATGTATTCATGAAATTGCTTTCGTTCTTGAATTGGGCTGAGATTGAGGAGTTCTTGAGGTTATAGTGTCGATTTATAGAGTTGTTAGAGTTAGAATCTTGTGTTCTTGTGCTGGGTATTTAAATCTAAAGAGAGATTGAGAAAAAGAATCGAAGTAAGGCGAATTGGGGTTAGGAAACGAAGAAGAAATTTCATCGGTCGAAATTTGGAACTCCCTCTGCGTCGCGCAGCTACTTCTCAGATTTGGGAATTTTTATTTCGCGTCGCGGAGCTGACACAGAGTGTTCTGCCTCAAAAGCCATTTTCAAAACCAAAATTTAAATGCTTCTCCGCGTCGCGGACCCACCTTCAAATATTGATTTTTGGTCTTTTTCATGTTTAGCTATCTAAAAATCATTCCTAAACATCATGAGACCATTCCTATCACAAATCACAACCTTGAATTCATAAATCACATTCAAGGTAGAGTTGAGAGTCAAGTCTTGAGAGGTTTTTCGAACATTTTTCAGAAAATCCCTTTTTGTCTTTTTGAGGAGTCTTCTACAAATTCTAATGACTTTTTTTCAATACTCGAGCAAGTGAGTATGAGAGTGAGAATAATGTATTCATGAGCCTACCTTGTCATCATGAGATCTTTCTTATCATGAACTATAACTCTTGAATTCATAATTCACATTCAAGAGAGAGTTAAGAGTAGAGTTCAAGAAAGCCTTTGAGTTCAATTGTGAATCCTTGAGATCAACTATCGATTTGACCTAAGTTTTGAGGAAGTAAGTCAGAGAATAAGAAGAGTCGTATACATGAGTTCCATATATTTATGTAGACCATCGAGTCGAGTGTTTCATGCCCATAATTTCGCATGAACTTCGTAAGTTGAGCGTCTTTCAGAGAAGTGGTATCTTCAAGTTCTAAGCCTTTAAGTGTTGAGTTCCTAATCCCTTTTGAGAAGTATCTTTGAGTCCTTGAGTTGAATACTTCAGGTTCATAATTCCGCATGAATATTATAAGTCGAACAGTCTTGAGATGAGAAGTATCTTTGAGTCATTGAGTTGAGTAGTTCATGCTCATAATTCCGCATGAACTCTGAGTTGAGCATTCTTGAAATGAGTAGCATCATTGAAGTTCTTGAGTTTCAAGTATTGAGTTCTATTTATGGTTATTGAAAACCTTGCATTGAGTCGTTCACGACCATAATTCGGCATGAACCACATTTTAAGAAGTCTTTTACAAACGTTTTAACTTTGTTTTAAGAATTAAGTTTTGAGTTCAGTAAAGAGTAAAGTTGAAATTCTTTTCTTCAAAAGTATATGGGGACTATGTATTCCCAAAGGAGTTTTAAAATGTTTTCACATTTAAATAAGAACGAAAACTGAGATTTCCAAAGAGCTTTCGGGCTAGTTTTAAGAAAAAAGTAATCGCTTTCTAAATGAAGCAAGAGAGGAAATTGAGATTTTCAAGATAGCCTTTGAGCTAAGTTTTTGAGCACTAATCTCAAATCACAGAAAGAAGTACGTTTTAAAAACATAAAGAGCTAGTATATTTTGGGAGTAGTATTGAGCACCGATATGGGGGAGGGTTCAGAAAAACCCGAGCCGCTATAAACCATGTAGCCATCATGGGTAGAAAAGGGTCATACTTTTTAGATGAATCCTTTTCGCATAGACTAGTGGATCCACTTAGTAGTTCAGGTCCTATGCCCTTGGCAAGGTATAGGATGCTCTGGCAGCGAGAGGGAAATTGTTGTATCATCACAATAGCTCTTACATGATGATTGTCGGTTAGAGAAACTCCCACGGAAGTTATTGTATTCTTATATACACAGTTATTTGTAGTTTTACATACATTTCAGAGTTATGTTGTATCCTTGCATACGCACCGAGTTGACAGCATGTTTTCAAACAGTTTGTTTCTTTATATTGCACTTGTTTTAAATTGCTTTATATTGAAATGTGTTCAGTCATATTGAGTTGAGTACTCAGAGTTGAATATCATATCTTTGAGTTGAGTATCTTATCTCTGAGTTGAATATCTTATCCTTGAGTACTTCTGAGTTGAGTAAGTTTGAGTAGTTTTGAGTATCCTTGAGTATTCCCTGAGTTGAGTAAGTTTGAGAAGAGGTAAGTATGTTTCCTTTTTACCAAGTTTCAAGCTTATGTTTATGTTTTAGAATTCCCCTTACATACTCGTACATTCCACGTACTGAGCCATTTGACTTGCATCTTTTCATGATGTAGACACAGGTATTCGGGATCATCAACAGGAGATTCGTTGATACATCCGGGAGTTCGAGTTAGCTATGGTGAGCCTCCTTATTTCCGGAGGATTTCATTTACTTTTCAGTTTAGTCAGGATGTCGTGGGTCTTGTCCCGACTTTCATCTTTATCAGTTAGAGGCTTCATAGATAGTCAGTATAGTTGAGAAGTCTGTATTATTTATTTATTTTATTAAATATTTCAAAGACTTAAGTTGCCAATTTGGGGAAAGTTAAATATATTTTTTTATTCAGAGTTTTCATTTGAGTTAACGTTTGAATATAAGTTTTATAAACTTTTATTTTAGTTTTTAAGCTTTGTATGCTTGAATCAGTTTTTCGCTTATAGTCAGCCAGGATGAGGGTTCGCTTGGGGACCAGCAATGGTCTTCGAGTGCCGGCCACGTCCAGGGTGTAGGCTCCGATCGTGACAATTTCATATTAAGGGTATGTTTGGAAAGTCAACATGGTAATTAAATTTGGTATAATTGAGTGTAATTACATTGTATGACATGTTTGGTTGACAATGCAATCACTTGGTCAGCAGGCAATTAGGTGTAATTGGCAGGGGTAATTACACTCTTCAATTTATGGAGTGTGTGTGTGTGAGAGAATTGCTTGTAATTACATTTGTTTTAGAAGTGTTGACTTGATATTTCACATTGCAAGTCAATTAATTTTTAGTTAGATTTGATAGATTGTCTTTTTGTCAAATATTTTTATAATTTATGACGTCATATTTATAATATTAATCTTATTGTCAAACATGCATTTTATGATGTTCATAGAAACCTTATACTTTTAGTTTTTACTATTAATTTAATTAAAATATACTAATTTAAATAATACAAATTAATTAGTTTTTTTTATAATATTAGTTAAGAAATATGTTTGTTGATTAATATATTTTTAATAGACAATATATATCTTAAATATTTTATTTAATATCATTATAATCTTATGATTGCACTTGTGCAACCAAACCATACATTAATAGTTACAATGTAATTACTATGTGACAAACAAACAGGTCAACGTAATTACTAGATTGTATAATTACTAGGCCCCTAGTAATTACACCAATTTCAATTACCAGGTGGCTTTCCAAATAGGCCCTACGTGAATTTTTAGGACTTTTTCATTGTTCAAAATAATTGAATTGTTCAAATTCAACACAAATGTTTGAAACTTTTCCCATATTTGCTATTTACTTGAATGAAGTTTTATATTTTCTAGAAGATAAATTACACTACTTACAAAGTTATACTTATGATTTCATAAAAAGACAAATAACGAAAAATATGATTTAAATTATTTCCTTAACTATTTTCTTAATTTGTGTGCATTCCCTCACAAATTAACTTAATATGAAATAGAGAGAATATTAATTTGCAGAATAGTAGGATAAAATAATCATATCAATTATTATTTCATCAAAGGACAAATAACGAAAAATATGATTTAAATTACTTTTCTTTTTAGTCTGTTTAAAAATGAATGATCCTTTTTTTTTGCAAAACTTTGATTTCAGCTTCCCACATGATATATTTAAGTTCAGAAAATTAAAGAGTATTTTCGTACATTTGACATAACTTTAATTTAGGACCGTAAGATTGAAAAGTCGTCTTATTATTTTAACTTCATGTCAAGTCAAACTATGTCATTCTTTTGAAACGGAAGGAGTAATATATTTTTTTTTAGTGTGACTTGGTTTATTGATTTGGTGTAGTTTATCCATTTTCATTAGAACACCCCTAATGATGATACAGGAGTTCTTCTTTGCATGTCTCTAAGGGGTTGTTTGGTAGAGTGTATTATTAATGCTTACATTAATATGCTTTTAGTAATGCTTGCATGAATTATACATAAATTATTTTTTATGCATTTGGTTTGTTATATTAAAACAAAACATGCATTGAATAAAAATATTTATTTACAAAGATATCCTTTATAATTATGATGGACAAGATATAAAAATGATTTTGAGAGGCAATGAGGTCTTTAACCACGCTAATGCGTGCATTAAAACCTCTTGTATTACTAATATCTAGAGATTAATATTATTAGTAACAAATGCCTTAATACACAATAGAGTGTATAACTAATGCAAGCATAAGATATGCATAATATGAAAAAAGTACCAAACAAAATATTGTTGATCTCTAAAGCTAATGCGTACATTATTTTTGTGAATACACTCTACCAAACGATCCCTAAAAGAATATACCTCGTACTGCATTGACAATAGGTTCATGTACCAAAAAGAAAGAAAAATAATGAGAAAAACTTAGAGCGTAACGAAGACTACTAGTATGGATAAATGGTACGCCTCTTTAAATTTACTTCTCAAATATTTCAAACATAATATTTCTTTTTTGGGTTTCTCACCAGGCGTTCGAAGCTCGCATTGGAGCCTCGACTAAATTCAAATCGCGCAATGCAGGACCTATTCGGGGGGTGGCGCTCCCAACATGATTTTCTCCATATCTAGGGCTCGAATCCAAGACCTCTGGTTCAAACATAATTTTTCACTTTTGTCATATTAAGGAAAAACATTATTGCTTTTCTATATTTTGCCATTGACATCAATGATTTATTATTTAAACCATTTTTTCAGGACTTTAATATTAAATACTCCCTCTTATCCATATTAAGTAAATTTTTGGGCTTTTTTCGATTGTTCAAAATAATTCAATTGTTCAAATTTCAAGACAAATGTTTGAATTTTTTTCCATATTTACTCTTTTCTTTAATGAAATTTTATATTTTCTAGGAAATAAATTGTACTATTTACAAAATTATACTTATGATTTCATAAAAGGACAAATAGTAAACAATACTCCCTGCGTCCCATATTAGTTGATCATTTTTCATTTTGCACGATGTTTAAGAAAGTATAAATAAAAAATAATTTTACTAATTCACCCCTTAAAAAAGCTTCTTGAGAATTTTATAAACAAATGTGAACACTTTAAAAAAGAATTAATTGCAAGGGTAATATAGGAAAAATTTAATTAACATCTTCTTGATTTAGTAATGTGGACAACTAATATATATGAAACAACTATTTTTAGAATAATGATCAACTAATTTGGGACGAGGGCATGTTGGGCTTTTCGAAAGTCAATTTGACTAACTTTCAAAGTTAAATCAGATTACATTAAAGCGATATTTTAAACAAAAAATTTAGCTATTCAAAAACTATACGAAAAGTACTATTTTTTGCATATCAATATGATGAAAAATTCGACCTAAAATGTTAGTCAAAATTCTTATTGTTTGACTTTAAAAAAATAATTATAACAATTAAAAGTCGACGGAAAGAGTATCTGTTAATATTTTTCTTAATTAGTATGTATGACTGATTAGCTCACTAATTCACTTAATATGAAATAGAGAGAGTATTCATTTATAGGAATAATATGATAAAACAATCATGTCAATTATTATTTCTTAATAAATATGCTTAATATAAACAAGATAAATAAAAATAAAGAGAAAGAGATGAACTATATATAGATGTGAAAACATTCCATATAGAACCCAATAAAATCCTAGGATGAAAGAGACTATCTAGAAAAAGACAAGTTATATATCACACCAAAAGTGATTGGCTATTTGACAGATAAATGATGTTTTTTTGCTGACACATTCCTTCTAAAATTACGGGCACACACCTCATTCCCCACGCATTCCATCCCCTCTATTGCCAGCTTGTTATTTTGTATTTCTATAAATCATGTCTTCTCCTGTGTTCATCTTGTGAACTAATGGATCCTTGTCCTTTCCTTCGAATTACTATCGCAAACTTAGCCGTCATGGTTCCGGCTAACCGGAGTCTAACTTCGAGTGTGTTACTTGATTGTAACATTAAGCTTAAGGGTTTTCCAACACAAGTTTCAACCATCAATGCGTTTGCTAAAAAAGTCCTTGTTTTAGAGAACAAAATCCATGCCTCTTTCAAATTGAACAAAACCGACATTGAAAAAACAACGGCTAGAGGGAAACCTTGTTGTTTAAAGATTGAAATTTGTGCACCGAAGAGTATGGGCATTGGTTGTGGATATTATACTGGTGGGAGGATTTTGGGGAGTGTGTTTATGGAATTGGATTTGAAGGGTTTGGAAAGTAAAGGTAGTAGAGGAGTTGTGATTAAGAATGGTTGGGTTTTGGTTGGTTCAGCAAAAGTGCATCTGAATGTGAAAGTTGAACCTGATCCAAGATTTGTTTTTCAGTTTGATGGCGAACCAGAGTGTAGTCCACAGGTTTTCCAAGTTAATGGAAATGTAAAACAACCTGTTTTCACTTGCAAGTTCAGTTTCAAGAACTCTGGTGATTGGAATTCGATATCCAGGTTAGTTTAAATTTGAATCAATGTCAGTTTAACTAAATTTAACTTGAACTCCATCTAAATCTCAATTGTTATTTTGTAGATCTTCGCTATCAGAAGGAAGCACATCAAAAAGCTGCTTTAACTGTTGGACAGCTGATAATGAGACACGGAGAAAAGAGCGAAAGGGATGGTTAGTAACAATCCATGACCTCTCTGGCTCACCAATTGCTGCAGCATCCATGGTGACCCCATTTGTCCCATCACAAGGTTCAAATAGGGTGAGCAGATCAAATCCTGGAGCCTGGCTCATCCTTCGTCCAGATCAGGGTACATGGAAGCCATGGGGACGCCTACAAGCATGGCTAGAGATTAGTGATAAGCTTGGTTATCGCTTTGAAATCATCCCTGATGGTGCCAATGATGCTATAACATTGGTCAATTCAACCATCAGCACCAAGAATGGTGGGAAATTCAGCATAGATAGCAGCAATGTTCCTATCCCAATGGCTAGTGCACACAGCAGCTTTGACTTCTCCTCAGTCTCTGGGTCTTGTTCGGATTTCGGATCATCTGGATCTTGGGGACAGCTTTTGTACCGTGGATTTGTGATGTCCTCCACGGTGAAGGGTGATGGAAAATGTAGTAAGCCGGAGGTGGTTGTAGGGGCGCAGCACGTGAGCTGCTCGGAGGATGCTGCAGCTTTTATTGCATTGGCAGCTGCTATGGATCTTAGTATGGATGCTTGTCGGTCTTTCTCTCAGACTCTCCGAAAAGAGTTGAGGCAGTCGGATCAAGTATGAAACACAAACAGGTTGGATAACCCCATTTTTGGGAAGTGGATATGAGTCATGGACATTCATTGAAATTTTGCTTATTGACCAACGGACAGAAGCTTTTAGCTGGTTTATCCTTTTTCTATACTTTCCCTTCTAGAATGATTGTACAATGATTGGAAGTATTTATGTATTAGTATTGATTTCATAAAGTACTAATGAATTTTGATAATATTGATGAAGTTTTTGTTAAGAAATGAAATTTGGTAATGTTGGTTGATTTTCATTCGTTCTTCTTTGTAAGAATGAAAAGTTGATTCGTCTCTGAATTAACATCATGTTGCATGAAGATAGGGATCAACAGTGTTCGAAATTCGAATGATCAGAAGAAGTGTTTGATAAGGAGTATGAGCAGTATAGCTAGATTAGAACTCTTATTTTACATGTATAAGCTGTACTAGGCTGCTAAGTTTCTTCTATAAATAGGAGTATATGTAATCTCGATCAATACCAATAGTACAATCAGTTCTCTCTCTAAATAGTGTGTGAACTTCCCTTGCTGCTATATCACTACCATAAATTGGGTCTATGGGAACAGACTTACTAGTAACCATTTTAAAAATCGTTCCTATAACCTGTCTAGTGGAATGATTATGACCGTTGCCAAAAGATTTGTTAGTTATTGACCGTTGCAATAGTGTTAGCTATAGCAACAATATTTCAAAAAATCATCTATGGTAATGAATCTCTTAAAATTAACATGTATTGTAATGGTTCATTAATCATCCACATTTTCCCCTCGATGTTTTTCATCACCCACCAGTATCATTAATTATCTTTTATATTTCTTTATTTCTGTATAATCATTTTAGAAAAAACATAAATAGGAACAATATAAATTAGTGATATCATTTTAGCAACTTCTCTCACATATCAGACAATACTCTCTCTTCCCTCTAACCTCTCTCTGAACTTTTCTATTCTTAGACCTTAGGTGCCGCTACAAATCAGAAATATTCTCAGATATTACACTATTCTAGGCTCGTATTTGACTATTAGGAGCTACAATCTTCAAAAGCCCTCTCAGATGTTTGAGGGTTTGTGTGATTTTACTTGGTGTTTGGTGATTTAAGTTGGTGTTTTGTGATTTTAGCTACATCTGTGAGATCTATTGGTGGTTCTGTTTGAAGCTGGAGATGGACCTAGATTTCTTCAAGAAGTTGGATAATTTAAGGTATTTTTCTTTAATATATTTTTCTTCTCTTAAGTAATTTTTTCCTACTGGGTTAGTGAAACAGTCTGTTTCTGTTGTTACATGTGCTAATTGGTTGAAACTATGAACGGTTTTTTATTTGTTTGATTTAGGGTTAGTGAAAATGTTGGATTTTGCTGGTAGTTAGTTCTATGTGTTGTAATTATTTAGTTGCATTTTTTTGCATCTATGTCAATTTGTTGTTGTTAGTTATAGTATAATTGTGGTACTTTTGTACTGTATGTGCTATAGTATCTACCGTTTGTGGTCTTAGTTTATTGTTGTTAGAATCACTTTTAGTAGATTGTTCAACGTAACATTTGTTGGATTTTTTATTGCGTTAGGTTTTAATAAATATGGCAGTGTGTTTTTACTCTATTTTCTTTTATTTTTTGATAATAGATTATTATGAATCAGATTTTTCTTGCCATTGATGTTGAATTTCTAAGGCATGATTTTATAAGACAAGAATTTGTGAGGCATGATTTAAACTTGTAATTTTTTTGTTTTCTGATAATAATTTATGTAATGATGTCGCATTTATTGAATGTTCATGAAGTTAGATAGAGTTGTATCTAATTCTTTGTAAGGAACGATCACTTTTTCTTCAAAAAACATCAATGTGGAATCTGTTTTCTTGATGTATCCAAACATTGGTTAAGTTGTTGGTTTACGTAGTGTAAGTCTTTTTTTTTTTTTTTTATACTGATTTTGACTAAGATGTTGGTTTACTAATTATGCCATATATTAATGTATGTTAATAATTTTGGGTAAAATGTTGGCTTACTTTGAGTGTCATCTCTTTCATTTTTGATATTGCGGTTTTAAGATGTTGTTTGTTTACTTAGTGTGGTGTCTTTTTTTCCTGCTTAGTGTGTCTACCTAAGTGTGGAATCTTTAAATGAAGTGACGTCTATTGTCTCTTAATTATCCACATTTTCTGTCAATATTTTTCATCACCCACCAATATCATTTATTATCTTTTATATTTCTCTATTTCTAGACACTCATTTTAGAAACAACATATTTTAGCAACTTCACTTGCAAACAAGACAATACTCTCTCTTCTCTCTTAACCTCACTCTGAACTTTTCTCTCCTTAGACCTTAGGCACCAATATAAATCAAAGGTAATATTCTCAATTTTTTACTAATCTAAGCTTGTATTGGACTATTAAGAGCTAAAATCTTCAAAGTTCTCTGATCTCTTTGAGGGTTTGTGTGATTTTAGTTAGTGTTTTTGTGATTTTAGCTACATCTGTGAGATCTATTGGTGTTTATATTTTTGACTGGAGCTGGACCTATATTTCTTCAATAAGTTTGGTCATTTAAAGTATTTTTCTTTAATATCTTTTCTGCTCTTTAAGTTTTTTTCGTGCGAGGTTAGTGAATTAGTCGATTTCTATTGTTGCATGTCCTAATAGGTTGAAAGTGTGAGCGGTTTTTTGTTTGTTTGTTTTAGGGTTAGTGAAATTATTGGATTTTGCTGGTAGTTAGTGCTATGTGTTATAATTATTTAATTGCATATGTGTATTTATGTTAATTTGTTGTTGTTAGTTACAATATAATTGTGGTATTTTTGTATTATATGTGATATAGTAGCTAGTGTTTGTGGTCTTAATTTATTGTTGTTCGAATCACTTTTAGTATATTGTTTAATGTAACATCGATGTTGGATTTCCTATTGCATTAGGTTTTAATAAATCTGATAGTATGTTTTTACTTTGCTTTTTTTTATTTTTTGATAATAGATTACTGCGAATCAGATTTCTCTTGCCGTTGATGTTGAATTTCTAAGGCATGATTTAATAAGACAAGAATTTCTGAGGCATGATTTAAATCTGTAACTTTTTTGTTTTCTGATGATAACTTGTGTAAAGATGTCGTCTTTATCGAATGTTCATGAAGTTAGATAAAACTATATCTGCTTTAAATGATCATTGTTTCTTCAAGAAACTTCATTGTGGAATTTATTTTGTAGGTTTTTCCAAACATTGGTTAAGCTATTGATTTACGTAGTGTAAGATCTCTTTTATTTTTATATTTATTTTGGCGAAGGTGTTGGTTTACTTAGAGTATCATGTCTTTCATTTTTGTTATTGCGATTTTAGCGATGTTATTTGTTTCCTTAGTTTGCCATCTCTTTTATCTACTCAATGTGTCTACTTAAGTGTGCAATCTATTAAATGAAAGTGAAGTCTATTATCTCTTAATCACCCACATTTTCATAAATCATCCACATTTTCTCTCAATAGTTTTCATTACCCACCAATATCATTAATTATATTTTATATTTATTTATTTCTGTATATTCATTTTAGAATTAACATATATAGAAATAATATACATTTGTGATATTGTTTTAGCAACTTCACTCACAAATCAAACAATACTCTCTCTTTTCTCTAACCTCTCTTTAAACTTTTCTCTTCTTAAACCTTAGGCGTCACTATAAATCAGAGGTAATATTCTCATATTTTGTACTAACTTATGCTCGTATTTGACTATTAGGAGCTAAAATCATCAAATCCCTCTCATATTTTTAAGGGTTTATGTGATTTTAGTTGGTGTTTTGTTGATTTAAGTAGATGTTTTTGGTGATTTAGGTTGGTGTTTTTGTGTTATTAGCTATATCGGTGAGATCTATTAGCGTTTCTGTTTGTGACTGGAGCTAGACCTATATTTCTTCAACAAGTTCGGTCATTTAGGATATTTTTCTTTAATATCTTTCACCTCTTTAAGTTTTTTCCTATGAGGTTAGTGAAATGGTTCGTTTCTATTGTTGCATGTGCTAGTAGGTTGAAACTGTGAACAATTTGTAGTTTATTTGTTTAAGGGTTTAGTGAAATTGTTGGATTTTGCTGGTAGCTGGTGTTGTGTGTTGTAGTTATTTAGCTGCGTCATTGTATTTATGTAAATTTGTTGTTTTTAGTTACAATATAATTGTAATATTTTATTATCTATGGGTTGTAGTAGCTATTGTTTGTGGTCTTAATTTGTTATTGTTGGAATTATTTTTGGTAGATTATTCAATTTAACCTCGATATTTGATTTCCTATTGCTGGTAGTTGGTGTTGTTTGATCCAACATTCTCATATTTGGTCCAGTAAGTCATGTTTATTAAAAAGGGATTGTTTGGTAAGTATTCTCATTTTTAAGTTGAACTGATCTTCAGTTTTTGTAAAGTTAAATTAAACTTGAAATGATTTTGTTTGTTGAACCTAAATGAGTTAATAGTAAAGGTGTTGATGTGTTAATCGTACCTGATTGTTTCTATATGAGTGTTATATATGAAGTAATAGCAATAGTCCATTAGGTGGTAGTTGTAGTTTTTTCATTGTGTTTTTAATTTGAATTTGCCTTTGCTTTTAATTGAACAATAATAAAAGATCTCACTTTACGTATCCTATAAAGGACAACAATGGTTCTTAGTTTTTGTTTTAGTAGTTAAGAGTATGTCTGAAATTATTTCCTAGTCGTTAGTATGGCTTGTCTTTGGATTACTGTCAAGTACTTGATATTGTTCTTGCATTAAATCTTAAATAAGTAGTATCCATGTTATGTTCGAGATATAATTGTTCTGATGTATTGTTTAGTTGCAGAACATTGTTGTCTTTTTTATTTGTAGGTTAATTTTTTTGATCTCTTGTGTCACATAGATGTCAATGAGTAATTTAGATAGAAGTTGGATGAATCTAAGAAGAAGCAATATTGAGTTCATTAATGGAGTGAAGGATTTTCTTGATCGGGCATTTGAATGAGGTTCTAAAGAAAAAGAGATATTATACCCATGTGATGTTAGTAAGAATCGTTATTGACATTTTATAAATATTGTGGAGGATCACTTGTTTGCAAAATGATTTGGTGTAGGATACGACAGGTGGATTTCTTACAAGGAAATGGTATCTACAAATACACCTCATCCAAGCAGTAATGATGTAGCTTGTAACAGTCATGATGATATTGATGCACTACTTCATGACACATTTAGAAATATAGAAGATAATGTAGGGGATGAAGAAGGGGTAAGAGAAGGACTGTCTAAAGATGGAAAAAAGTTATTTAGATTAGTTGAAGAAGAGAAAATGAGTTATATCCAGAGTGTGAGAGCTTCAGTAAGTTGAGTTCTGTGATTCAATTATACTTGCTTATAACAATGCATGACTTGAGTAATGTGGCCTTTTCAAATATGCTAGAATGGTTGAAAGAAGCATTTCCATTTGCTCAACTACTTGAGTCTTTTAGTAAGGCTAGGAAAATGATAAAAGATTTGGGTCTCAATTATGAATAAATACATCCATGTCCTAATGATTACATGCTCTTTTGAAAAGACAGGTAGATGCCGATAATTGCTCTGTCGATGGGTCTTCTAGATAGTCAAATGATGTTGATGAATTGACTACTGGAAAATCTTTAATACTACCCAAGGTTTTGAGATATTGTCATTTGAAACCTAGCCTTCAAAGACTGCTCATGTGTACTGAAATGGCTGATGCAATGAGATGGCATGCCACTGAATGACCTAATGACAAAAAATTAAGACACCCTGCTAATGGAGAAGCTAGAATTGATTTTGATTCTTTGCATCCATCTATCTTGAATGATCCTGTAAATGCCAGATTGGGTCTTTCAAGTGATGGGCTTAATCCATTTCGGACCATGAGAATTTCCTATAGCGCATGACCTAACATGCCTGTTATTTTGACGAATTACAATCTATCACTGTGGATTTGCATGAAACGTGAGTACATAATGTTGTCAATGATAATTCATGGTCCATCCTCCGAGAAATGATACTGATGCGTACCTATGAACATTAGTTGATGAGTTGAATAGATATGGAAAATTAGGGTAGAAACATAATGCCCATACAAACAAAATATTTCAAATGTGTGCAACCTTGTTATGGACAGTTAGCGACTTTTTGGTGCTAGCAATGCTGTCCGGATGGAGCACTAAGAGGAGACTGACATGTCTAACTTATAACTATAGAACATCCTCTCAATATTTGAAGCATAGTCGAAAGATATGTTACTTAGGTCACCGAACATTTTTCCCTCCTTATCATCCATATCGAAGAAAAGAAATTTATTTTTATTTTTTAAAAATGGGGCAGCATAAAACGATTGAAAATGTCTCTCAATATTTTATTAATCATAATAGGGCTTTAAATAGCCGGCTTGATAACATAATCTGCAGAAAATAAATCTGCATAACAAGAATTTAAAAAGACTAAATAATCTCAACAATTAAAACAACCTAACAAATATTTAAAATTCAAATTCATCCTAAAACTAGGTAGCTTATTATTTTTAAAAATGACTACAGTAACTAAAAGTAAACTCAACACTCCTCCTTTGCTTTAGAAACTGCAATTTAAAAAAGTTGTTCCTCCTCGATTTCTGCTTCTACAACTTGTGCTTGAAGATTGTTCTTAAGCTTGCAAACTTTTGTAACATGACCGGCTGGTTTTTCCACTTATTGCATCCGGTCTCCACCAACAAAAATTTTTCAAGTGCGTTTTTGTTTTGCAGTATTTGCAAAGAGGATAATTATCTTTTTCTTTTCTGTTTGTGCATAAAAGGCACCCTCAGTAACATTATCTTGCCTAAAGGCTCTTCTTTGCTCTTGTGCTTGAAGAACACTTATTAGTTCTTCAACAGAAATAGTAGAGAGATCTTTAGACTCTTCCAGAGATGAAATTTTAGATTTGAATCTCTCTGAAATTGTCACAAGAATTTTTTCTACTATTTTGTCATCTTTGAAATCCTCGCCAAGCAACCTGATTTTATTAACGATAAAAAAAATCTTGTCAGAATACTTAACAATAGTTTCATCCTCTTGCATCCTAAGAGATTTGAAATCTCTTTTCAAATTCAAAATTTGCATTTGCCTAACTCGGTCACTTCCTTGATCTTCCTTTTTTAAATTTTCCCAAGATTCTTTTGCCATCTCACAAGTAATGATTTTTGAAAAAATTGAATCCGCAACTGAATTTTGAATTACAGATTTGGCTTTGAATTTTTTAGTTTTTCATCCGAATGAGATTTAATTTGACCAAGAGTAGGATTTGCAGGGAGAGGTTGTAAGGGTATATCTTCCATTATAACTTTCCACAGATCATAGGCTTCAAGATATGATTTCATTTTCACTGACCAAATCTGATAGTTTTCACTAGTGAAAATTTTTGGGGCATTCAAAGAGAGACTGATGCTTGCCATTATTTTGGTTAAAAAGTAATTTAGAAAAGCCATTGCGTTGAAAAAAGCACGGGTTGAAAAGGTAGCCTTGATGGGTTAAAATGGGTAGCCCTGATGGGTTAAAAGGTAGCCTTTACGGGTTAAAAAATGTATGGTAGTTCTTCGGAAGATTTCACAGATCCCTTAAGTTCAATGAAGCTCTTGATACCACTGTTGGTGTTTTTTTTAAAAATGGGGCAGCACAAAAAGATTAAAAATGTCTCTCAATATTTTATTAATCATAATAGGGCTTTAAATTGCCAGCTTCATAACATAATCTGCAGAAAATCTTCATAACAAGAATTTAAAAAGACTAAATAATCTCAACAATTAAAACAACCTAACAAATATTTAAAATTCAAATTCATCCTAAAACTAGGTAGCTTATTATTTTAAAAAATGACTGCAGTAACTAAAAGCAAACTCAACAAAATCCTTTAATGGTATATCGGATCATAGACCTGGTGCAGAGGATCATAGACCTGCACCCACACCTTTGTCATGTAGAGAAGTGATTGAAAAGCTACAATATTTCAACAATATTTTTTTAAAGGGCCAAAAGAAAAGGCATCGGACTACTAAGGATCCATGCAAGAAAAGATCCATCTTCTTTCAGTTACCATATTGGGCTACAAATAAGTTGAGGCATAATCTAGATGCGATGCATACTGAGAAAAACTTTTTTGATAGTTTGTTGCGACTTTACGGGAGTCCCGTATTCGAAAAGTTTAAGGATCACATTAATTTTCGACAAGACTTGTAAGTAATGAGGATAAGGAAGGAACTGCATCTTGTAAAAGATAATACAAATGAAAAAGTATACTTAATTAAATCCTATATTTCCATGAATCTATAAGAAAAGAAAGTGTTCTGCACAGTGTTTAAAAGTACCAAATTACCAAAAGGGTGTACCTTGAACATATGTGTAGACGTGGAACAAATGAAAATACCATGTTATAAGAGCTTGATGATCATGTTATGATGCACTACTTACTGCAGATTGTAGTTTGTAATCATTGCCTAATAATGTTGCGGCAATGTTGATTAGGATGGGCAACTTCTTTAAATTCGTATGTAGTAAGATAATAAAATGGGCAAATCTAGATGAATTGCAAGCTGAAATCAAAGAAATTGAATGTGACCTTGAAAAGATATTTCCTCCAACCTTTTTGATATAATGGAACATTTACCTATCCATTTGGTCGATTAAATTAAGTTGGGAGGTCAAAATCATCTTCATTATTGATAAGAGCTTATGTCTTCTGGTGTTTTGATGATCTCCTCACAAGTGCAGGGACCTGGTCCTCTGCAGAGTACGCTCGTCCAGTGACAAAGTGCGGTACAACAGTAAAAAGCTGTCTGCGTCAGAGAGTTGGTGAAAGCCGCAGAGAACTTCACCAATCAGAAGCAAGGATGTTGCTTGTACGTTTGCTGTTTTTGTAATATGTTCAACTTACAAACAACAAAAATTCATTCATTCAAAAGGAGAGAGCCATCACGTATTCTCAAGAACTTACAAAGAGAAGTTTGCAAGGGACCTGGTCCCTGCAAGACTGCGATGTGAAAGGACGACAAGACAGCTGTCAGAAAAGCTGCCACTTCTGATGTGGTAGGTGCACGTCCTTCCA